>CAAKHG010011544.1:7280-30913 GCA_901007715.1 Dactylopterus volitans | reverse complement strand
AAAACACAGCCTCTTTGTTGGAGGCGACTAAAACGCTACCAAACATATTTGCCTTCCATCATTGATTAGGGTGTGGCCAGACTTTTTTTTTTTAAAAAAAGCTTCTTGCTGAATGACCTTGAGTCATTCAGCAAGAAGCACTTTAGTACTTAGCCACTTGGGAATGGGAATGGTGACGAATGTCATGGCCGGTTGCCAGCGGCGTGCCCACCTGGTAGTGCATGAGTATGTGCATGATGTACTCGTAGACCTCCCCAGCCAGCCGGTTCTCTGGCCTCCAGGGAAAAATGACAAACTGTATTCCTAGCAGGGGCACCAGGATCAGCGTGGCTCTCACCGCCTTCATGTACATGTTGGACTCTGCCCGGTGCGTGTCTCTCAGCTTGGTTACCAACACTCTTATAATATTGAGTAAGAAGAAGAGGTTCACCTGCAGAGATGCGCACACAGACAACTCTCACAAGTGTGAAAATGATCAGATAAACAAATTTGTTTGTCTATTATCTTTCAAGACGTGACGTTATTGTAAAAAAAAATTGCAAATGATTTGCTGTACGATGCATGTATTGCCTTTACACTTATCCTGCAAAAGTGGATTATAAATAGAACCCAGCAGACGTACGAGCAGAGCTGCCACTATAGGACCATGGATTGCATAAAGCAGATGGGTTTCCACACTCATCCAACAGCTACAGAGGGGAAAAAAAAACACATCAGTCAGTACAGTCTGCTGCCCAAAGTACACATGAACGCACACATATAAAAACAAGCACACACACACACACACACACACGCGCGCGCACTTACACACACACACACACACACACACACACACACACACACACACACACACACACACACACACAGAGAGAGAGAGCCGTGTGCTCTCACTCTCTGCCACACACAGTCGAGCATGTATGAGAATGTCTCCTGTTTATTTTCAGAACTTTTGGGACCATTACTCACTTGTCATCGAAAAACGTTTTTCTTGCCACGGCGTGGATGGATGCAGGCACTAGAGGAAAGCCTTAGACAGTGAACAAAAAAAAGAAAAAAGAAAAGAGATGGCAGCCAGATGAGGTCTTGAGTCAGTGCGATGAAATCCATTTGTCATATATGCAACTGTAAAAGTCGGGCTGGCTTTCCCACTTGTTTGGTTGGTCCTCCATGTGAAATGAATTAATATTTTCTAAATATCACCGTGTAAGAAAGTTGTAAAATGCAGCATATAATGTGACATTATGCAGTTTGCGCACAAAATTATATGGATCAGCTTTGAGCGAGCAATGCTCCCCCCTAGTTTCGTTTTCCCCACCCTAACAACAACATTACACGGCCCATTTCCTGTCACAAGACTCTGTAATCTAATATCCTCGCTGACAGAAAAAAAATCAGTCAGATCACCTTTTTACATTGCAGGGTGTACACAAAAGCGTGAATTCATTGTACTGCCCATTTTCACGAGCGAGTGAGGCCCAGCGGCATGCCGGCCACAGATGGACCTCAGTAACTGGCCTCCGTCCACAGGCGCGGAGGCCAGACACAAGCCTCAAGGTGATCCTTTCATTTCTAATGATGACCGTCCATTTAGATCCGCAGCCTGATCATTTAACAGACAGAGGCTGTTACTCCTGTCTTCAACAAGGGGGAAACTGGGACACAAAGGCATTAAATGACAAAGAGGGCCTATAAAGCTGTCGGCACGTCCGGGCTGACACACTCTACTGTACGAGGATGCGGCGGTTACAAGGAAATCATCACCCGTGTTGTTGACTCGCATCTCAGCGAGTTTTCAATTCATGTCCACAGAGGCCATGAAAAAGTAATAAGTTTTGAGAATGTTTCAGTGCTTTTAGTCAAATTGTAAGCAAAAAATAGAAACAAGACAGGGAAAAGCTATGAAGTATGGGAATAGTTGTTTTTTTTTTTCTTTCTTTATCAAATAACTTCAGGCAGACTCACCCCAGCCCAGGAGGTAGTACCAGTGCAGATGCTGCTCCTCTGCAAACACGGCCACCACAATCAGCGTGTGCAGGTAGATCCCTTCGCAGAGCATCCAGAAATAATTGCAGCCCAGCATGTACATGTGGAAGAAGTGCAACACTTTGCACCCAACCTGCAGAGAAAGCAAATTCAGTGAGATTGTTTGTTTTTCTTTGTTTTGTTTTTTGTTTTTTTTGTTTTTTTTTGGTCCGTTTCTGTCTTTTGATATGAATGATTTAATTCACAGACATTAGCTCAGGAGTACGTTTCCTCACTCATAAAACAATGCTTCCTCTCTGGATGGAGAGGACGTTTTGTGTATCTTCTCGCTGGTATTGTGAGCCACAATGCAGACAATTATTCTTCCATTTGAGGTTTTCAATTGTGCTTCATTCACTTGGTACTAACTTACTTTCAGTAAGTGCACTATTGTACGTTTTAGTGGAAAATGAAACTCTTTTATGCATCCAGCATAATGCTGCAGCATGACAACACAGCTCATTATCTTTTGATTGAAGCATTGTTAAGACTATTTGAAAACCCCCCCCCCAAAAAACGAGGTATTAACCACGTCAGTCGACTGATGCTATAATTACAATATGCAGGTGCTATATAGTGGCTGCTAGATTCTGCCAATCTAACTATACTCAACTCTGTTCAGAAAGTACCAGTTATACTCATGGAACTTTTGTGTGTATGTGTACATGTTTTCTTAAACAATTAAAATGTCTTTATTAACATTGCATGGTCTCATTAAAGCTCAAAAATAACTGCTGACTTCGAGCTTCAAGAATTCTTCAGGTAAAATGTGTTGTTCGTCCATCCAGAACCTTCTGAGTAGTGTGCCCACAGCATATCCAAGTATCTAATTTAGCCTTTCGGAACCACAGAGAAAACACAGTATCATCTTGCAGTATCGTAATACAACAAAACAACATATATCTAAAGCCTCACACGCCACTGATCACAATTTTTTTCTTAAAATGCTGCTCCCTGGGTATTGATATTGATTTTTTTTTTTTTTTTGCTCTCAGCTGGTTCGAGTATTAAAACTGTTGTTACAGAAATTCTTAAAATCCCTAGAATGGTTTATAAGCCCTAAAAGGATCAATATGAGGTCCCTCATTCACCTGTATGATTGAATATATTTTTTGCAATGACAAGTCTTTATGCCGATGGTTTGATTTTCTACCACAAATCAAGATTTCTTCATCGCGGACTGCTTTTGTTGATTTCCAGACCTTTCGTATTTATCATAATTTTTTTCTAAACTCCAGAGAGAGAAACTGGTGCATCTTAATTGTAGAGATTGTTTCTTCTGTCAAACCACCAAAAAAACCCAAAACAAACAAACAAACAAAAAAAAAAAACCCTCAGAATTTATTTTAGTATCTACACTGGATTGTGGTATAATATCCTCCTGCCTGCACCCTGGATAGCATTAACACTGGATGCCCCAGAGCCATTTGATTCATTACTGATGATAGCTATCACAGTCGCCTCTGAGAGTTATATGAAGAGGTTGGATGGTCCTCACTGATATTTAGAAGCGACCTTGGACTCTCAATTATTATGCATTGCTATCGGAGTCCCCAAGATATTTAACAAGATATTCAACATCCAGGTTAAGTCAGTATTAAAGTTTCTCACCAGCACCACGAATCTTATTACTGGAATGAACTGCAAATACATGAAGTTGAAGGGGCTTTAAAGCTATAATGCCTGATAGCTTACATAATACCTTTTGCAAATATATATCACTTGGAAAAAAAGTCTTTATCTCATTTGAACTTGGACAGCTATAAATGCTATGGTCCTGTTTTCCATCGAATAATCCTCAGTTCAGGTCATTTCCAGGCATCTGTTTCCAAAAAAAGCAGACACCTACCTCACTGGGTTCAAACCCGTATTACTTAATGCTAGTGGTACTTACAGAGAATTCAAAAGAGAACATTACCATGCATGTACTCTGAATAGTTCAAGAACAGCTTTCTGCTGTGCCTGAGCCTGCGGTAGGTGTTGTGACCAGATTTTACAGGAATAGTAAGGGGTTAAGCATCATGCATGCAACCACCGAATAAATCAGATATGCTGGCAATGCTATTAACAGCCGCTCTGCCGGGTCTTCATAGCTCACAACATACTACAATTATTCATTTCTAACCTTTTAGCCACATGTTTCTTCCTCACTTTCATACACCTCCCTTTCCACTTTTGTGATATCTACCATAATACTATAACAGACATAGACTCACATCAGCACGCAATAACTCAGATCAGGACTTCCGAAACCTTTTTCATCGCGGTAACCAAGGTTTGTCAAAAGCAACAGTCGACGCTCTGCTTTACAAATCAAGCTGCTGTATATCATGTAGACGTTGCTCATGTTTCCGGCCTCCTCCCCAGTTTGACATGGACTTGGGGATCAGCTCCCCCACACTGCAGGCAGGCAAAGCCCTACTCTATTACCACATCAGAGTGCATAAAAAGGTCTTGTTTTTTCCATAAAAGCAAAGCAGGGCAATGCTATTTTATTTGTGTCATGAGTCCTTCTTTGGGAGCACTAAATCTAAAAATGTCTCCCAAAAGACACACGTGGGTCCCAAGCAGCGTTGCACAAGATCTCCTCTTCTACTGCCGCGTTACAACAAGCGCCACGGTGATCACTTTAGCCATTATACGTTGCGGCGAGCGAGCGCAACGTGACAGCTCCAAGTCAGAAAATAACAGATTCAATGCAAACTCTCTGACAAATGGCGAAGTGCGATCGTTTGAAAGTGAGCCATCGCCTGAAAACATATTCCTCTCGTTTGATGACGTGATCCTGGCTTCTCTGTGGATGCGTCTAGAGATGGGATGTGAATATCGATGGTGGGTAGAACAAGCCAGCAAGATTTTGGGTGATGCGACTGTATGAAAACAAGCTGCAGCATAACTTGGAGTCAAACCCAGCTGAAGCCACTGCTGTCTTCTGGATGTTCCTGGTGTTTTGCCTGGCCAGAGATTCTCCAGCTGAAAACAGGCTGAGGATGGCTAATGGGATTGTGTGCACCATGAGCCAACTTCTTCAAGCCTATCTGCTGTTTTTGTTGTCTGTGCATGGCACCGTTCTTTAATTTAGCTCAATTGTCATGCATCTATGTATTGGAAGGATGAGAGTTTTCGATTTCGCTGGGTTTTTTTTTAGCCTGAGATATACTCACTGACACTGTGCCTTAGAAAAAAAAAATCATTGTGGATTTCAAGAGGCTGTATTTAAATTTCTTCCGGTCTACATACTGTAAATGGAAGAAAATCCGATCCTCTTTGGAGTTGGGAAACTCTGCAAAAGCAGCCATTACAAAGCAGCATGATGTATGTCAACCTGCATTTTTTTTTTCTTTATTATTTTAGCAAAAAAAAAAAAAAAAAAAGTGGTTCTCAAAAAGTAACACATGGATTTATGTCCCCTCCTGATAGTAAGCCATTCCAATGAGACAGATTTATCATCTGCACCTAACCTTGGAGAGTTGAAGAATTCTTAAGGCATTCAGTATGTCTCCAAAACTCTGAGAACACTGAGATATACGCAGGAGAGCAAGAAACTGAAAGACCGCTTCCAAGTTATGGCACAATGAAATAAAGATACTAATCACACACCTGAAGCTGTTCCATTGATTTTTTTAAAGGTCTGCATAAAGAGGCACTCCATTTAAAAACATTTTCTGTGCATTTCTTGGCCTTGCTATCAAACAATTAAAAATAAAATCCATAGATTTTGGTCCCTTGCCTTATATTGTTTAGCATGAATTGTAAATATCTCGTATCCCATTTGAGGACAGTAGAATTAATCTCCTTTCCCAGAAAACGTTTGCTTTTGAATCCCTTTTTTTTTTTCTAAAACAAAAAAACAAACCAGATGTGTTATTTTATCGGCAGCAGTTTCCATCCTAACAATGGAAATGTGGCAGCGCAAACACAAACATTTGTGGCTACTTAGTGGTGGAGTGTAATATTCATCAGTGGTAGAACTCACCGGGTTTTGGCTCACCACTGCTGGATTATTGACCACCCCTATGAGGTAGATGATGGTGAGGGCAGAATTGAGCACGTATGAGCAGAAGAGGTTTTTGTGCAGTGTGATCCTTTGGCAGCTCAGGCTCCTGTAAGATGGAATGAGCAACATCGTAGCATGTTGACAAGGACAATTCATGGAATTAAATCTGCAAGATAGCAACTCAAAACATCAAAGGTTCAGTGTGTAGGATTGTGTCACATCTGGTGGTGAAGTTGGAGACTGCAAACCAACACCTTACCCCTCCCTTCACAGAAACCACGGCGGCCTTCGGCATCATTCGCGTACGATCCCGCGTTTGTCAACTCAGATTCCTAAACTTGTCACAACACAAAATGGTTGCCTAGCAGCAGCAAACTCTTTTTCAGAATTTGCTTTAGGTAGCCTCCAGGTGCTTAAAACTCAGCAAAGGAAGACATGATAATTTCCTCATCTTATGTGGTTGTCCACAGACATTGTGATGAAAGCACCAACACTGCAGGAGGGGAAGACGCCACACATGGTCGCCGGTTCAGCTATAGGGGGGATGCGAGTCACCACAACTCCAAGGTATGGACATTGCTTGAAGGCTTAATATTGGGGCCTGCGGAAAGTTTTTCAAAGAGTAATGTGACCAGGATAATGTTGTGGCGTATCTTCTAGTAAGTAACACCCAGTAACAGTCATGGAGGTTCAACTGGTTCCTCCATAGCTTGTCCAGTTTATTGTAGATACAAAATAAATCTCTTTCTCATCAGTCTTTGGACCCAGCTCTCTTCCCACGTCCCCTCATTCCTCCTCCGCATCCTCTATGTCATCTTCATAATTACTGCGTTCTGCATCGTCGTGGTAAGTGTGACAGCCGGCTGGTCAGCTTCAGCTCGCTCAGCTGGTGTGAACAATGGACTTGATGCAAAGAGACAATCAGCAGCAAATGTAGATGAATAAATAACAGAACACTGGCTTCTTTGGAGGGGGTGTGTCTTATATTAGTCATGAGTGGTGAGCTTTGACAAAGGCAACCAAGAGGACTCTCTGAAGAGCAAAGACCTCCATCAAATATATTGTTTGAATCAGAATCAGAATCAGAACAGCCATTGTTACGCTATTTACACAGATCTTTAACTGACTGGCTTTCTGTAGTCCAATAGACAGGCCGGCTCCGTGGAGGAGGACCAGCTCCTTACGTCGATAGAAAGAGCTCATTGTAAGCTCATGAAAAGGTGATTAAACGCTAATGAAAACATCGTTAGAAAAATCATATCCCATGTCTTCCAAAAGGTAAATTATATAATACACACTGCACCTTTAATTAAACAAACTCGCCAAGGAAAGAAACAAGACAAATATTATTTCTGATGACCAATATTGTGCTGATTAGAATCTCTCATGTTCAACTAATTTCAGTGTGGTTGATTCGAACAAGAAAAAACTCCAATCAAGCAGCAGTGTTACAGTTGAACGCTCTGCACCAGACACGCTGATAAATAATGCATAATGGGTCCAGAGGGTTTTTCCTCATTACTTTGGCTGGCCACTCAGAATTAATAGCATAATGAAATGTTTGACAGACGAAGGGAAAACAATTATTAGAATTAAAAATGTTACAAGCCATTGACATCTAAAACCTTGATTGTTGCTAATGGTTTAATAATGCTTTGATTTCATGGCAGGAATCAAACACATTCCAGCTGGCAGAATGTATCCTTGCATAAACATATTCCACAGAATATAGCCTCCCATAATGTCTCTAATGCAGTTTAAGTGGCTGTTCTTACCGCTCAGTTTAATCTTTGTTGAGTCACAAAAATGCCGGGGATCCATACAGGAACAGAAAAAAAAACGATGTACTTTTTGAAGGCACATTTGAAGGTACTTCAAGGCTGTACATTTCTCATTGAAATGCACCTTTTCACCATTTGATTGAAACAAAAAAAAAAAGAGAGTGTCGCAGAGATGCATGCTCAGCTGGCTGCTGAGTGCTTATAAACAAGATTTTTTATCTAGGATGTCAAAGCAGGTTGGGTCCTTACAGCAACGCTGGTAAGGCTGTCACGGCTCCATGACAGTTTGAGATTGGCTATATTCTCCATACAACTACTCGCATGTTTTTTCCACAGCGAGCAGGAGTATTTTTCAGCTGGGAAGCCTGACAGTGATGACCTCCAGTAGTAAATAACTGTCGTGCAGCTGCACACCATCACATACCTCTGCAGGCCTCACATCTGGGTCTGATAATATGTTAGATTTCCAATGGTTTAAAGTGATTTGGCGGTAAACAGGTGAGGAATAAGTTGCGGCTGAAGAGAAAAACTTTCCCCTCTATGAATTATTCTACCGCGTTCTAATTTTGTTGTGATGATGGCGAGCTGATTAATTGTGACTGCTAAATGCTTTCTCTCGCAGAAAGTCAACCGCTGCCGTGCGGTTTATGAGTGTGTACAGTATTAAAGTCTACAGCACTGAGAGGCTCTTACGAGCTCTGCTCTCAATAACAGTGGCGTTTACAACTGCAGGCTTCAGGAAGTACAGGCCGAGCGAGGCAGCATATCCTGATATTATTACAGATCATAAAATTACTTGTTCCCCAAGGTTTTATAGTCAGGGTTCCTCAGAGATGTATTTATGGTGGACGTAAAACTAAAAACCTTATCGTTCCATTAAAAGCAATGTTCCTCTGTCAAAGTTAAAAGATACGGGAAAATAAAGTTTCAATAAAAGCCTGCTGAACAAAATTCTTTTTGGGAGTAATTCCGGAATTTTAAGTTTCCTGTGCCCACTTTAGTATTTTGAGTTTTTCAGTCATTGAATTTCAACAGCAGTATCGCGACTAATTGAACTCACCCACCCCCCCAAGGATTTAGCAGTACGTTGGGATGAACAACTTTAATGAGCAAAGCACTCAGGTGCACACGTTTCTAATAAGATCAAAGCACTAACGCATTCATTGGACGTCACAGTTCTCCAGGTTTGAATCTTAAATATCCATGAAATAAATGTGCTGCGCTAGAAAGCCAAGTTGGCATGAAATTAAATGGACATATCAAACTGAGTAAAGCATTCAGTGACAATTATATTATGTATGAATTACACTCAGCGGAGCAGCAGGACTATTTGAAGGTTGATAGTATGAATTCATTTGCGACAGTGGCGCTACAGTAAGATAGCAGTCATCTTTTGATCGCCGTCTTTCTCGTGCCAGAGCGGCGCAGAGCGACTGAGTCTTCAGAAGTGGTCTTTCGTGTGGCACTGAAGCGGGGTGTTTGACAGAGCCGCAGTTTGCCGTGCTGGTGTGGACGCCGGCGGAGCGAGCCGTGTCTTCGATGAGTAATGAAATAGCCGGAGGAGGCTGGAGCGAAGGCCCGACACCATCTGGGTGCCTGCGTGTCAGATCCGGTCGAGGTGAAACGAGGGCAAAGCTCCCCCCGATGAATTATCACAGCCTTATGTCATCCGGTTTCATCATCAATCCGGTCTAATCACCGACTATTTAATGTACATCTTCAAAGCATTGACTGCAAGTGCAGCTCAAACAGCTGAAAACTGTCCGCGGATGGCAGGAACATCACACTGTGTCCATTACCTGAAGTAGAAGAAGATGGCCAGGGAGATGAGCAGGGAGGCGATGGACAAAGCATGACCCACGATGGCCATGTAAAAGAGGATGTAGGCTGACTGTAAAAAGACAAAACACAAAACAAGGAATAAGCAAGATAAAGATAACATTTTAGCATTATTACTCAATAGCCTTTTGTGACAAAGGTACGAGATGCATTTTCTGGCCACTTAAAATTCAGCTTAAGTCACATGGGTTTGCATTTGCCTTAGGGGAAGCGCTTCACACTGCCATGGCCATATTCACCCGTTCACACACACGTTCACACACTGATGGCAGAGGCTGCCATGCAATGTGCTAAAATGTGCCTAAATATGCATATGTGCTGCCCCATGACATTTTTGTGCTTAAAATATCGAAGGGCAATTAGAAACTGTTACCCGTGTTCTGCATACTATGGTTTTATATTCTTAAAGGTGATATTTGGATCATCATTTTAAAAGGATAATTTGCAGCAAGCATCAGACTGGCATGTAATACAACTTAGTTACTTTAGACGCAATGAAGAGTCACTATATTGTGAAGCTCATCACCTGGCTAGACGTATTCACTATAAAGCCTGTGAGTGTAGGTGAGTGGTGGGACGTAAATTGACTGTTAAACTGAGAGTTTCCCCCTCAAGCTCATGCTCAGGACGCAAGCGCTGCCGTCTTTCTTGAAATATTGGCGGACACCCCGACTTCCTGGTGACGTGATGCCCCCTATTGGTCGGAGTGTGGGACATGGGGCACGAGCTTGTTCAGATTAGCTACAAATTGTCCCTCTCATGTCTGAAACGCTGCTGCCTGTCATGTGGTGATCTGCCCACAGCGGTAATCAGACAGACGTGTAAGTATTGCCCAGCTCAAGTTCATGTTATTTTCCATCCACTTATTAGGATGTGACAAAAAAAAAAAACGTTGAGCTAAATTAAGTGTCCAAAATAACAGTCCAACGAATTGTGAAACATTTTTTCCGCATGGCGCTGATGAGTACAGCTGGTCAAAGTTTAAATAGTAAGCCATTTCTAACGCTAGACAGCTTCATTATTCATTTTTATGTTTGCCTTTGTTTTCGTCTCCAAATCTCCGAAGCCGTAAAAAATGGCCAGATCACTGAGCGAGTCTGCCATCGTCATGCCACATGCCAGCGTTTAATATATGAGGCTAGTAGATAAAATATTTTCTGGTATGACAACGAGTCCTTGGATGAAAGTTACATTAGTCTGAGGCGAGGAAATAAAAACAGTTAGTGCATATACTTTTCAAAAGTCTGATTAATGATGCAAAATTGGCCAAAACAAAATGGAAAACCCCGTGCAGTGAATTAATAAATAGATGATGAGGCAATATACTGACAAAATCAATAGTTGTACACGGTAAACTGAGATTAATGAAAACTTGGAATCAGAAAATCCACAATGTGGCAGAAGATTTGTTAAGGATAAAACTGTGTTTTTAAGCGAGGAAAATTATAATCTCTATCAAGCCCATTAAGTAGAAAATCCGAATAAGGTTTATTTATCTGCACTTCTTCTTTGGATCGTCCTGGACGCTGCCCACTTGGTTGATCCGAGGGCTTTTGGATGGTTATCTGCGACCAGGATTCTTATCTTTGGCTTGATTCTGATTGACCAGCAGACTTAAAGCTTTCCTCCCATGTTTGCTAGCTGTTTGAACTGTCGGCTTGCAAGCTGGGATTTATTGCAGTTGTTTGCAGGTATTTTCAGTTGTTCAGTTTTCCTGTTTCGGTTTTGAGGGCCATGCGAGGTTCCTGAAGACACTGACTGTCTATTGACCTAATGATGCATTAAAAGGAAAAGGTTGCAGAGGGGAATCAATTTCCTGTGATTGCTCTAGAGAACAAAAGTTTATTTGTGCAGTTTATTTGTTGTAGTCAACGAATTACTGCCATCAACGTGTATGTTAGAAAAATGTAGATAAATGATTATGGGAATGGAGTTTAACATGAATAGAAAAAAATTCATACTGCTATAGTGGAAAGTGCAAATGTAGAGATGAAATTTGAAAGATGTAAAATCACAGAGTGGCATATATTTAAAGGAATTCAAAAACAGATCATAGAGACAATGGCTATTTTACCTGTGAAGTATAATGGTTGCATGAATAATATTGATCTATTCTTAAAACTAAATACTAGCATATACCAGTTGTTTGGTCTCTCTGCAAACTAAAAGAGCATGATCTATAGGTGCTCTATATGGAAAATGCTCTGATACAACAGTAGTAGAAGTATTTGTAGTGTATAAACTGAAGGATAGAGGAGTTGGAGTAGTTTAATGGCTTTGTCCCAAAGATGTGCAAAAACCAAAACACTGCACACACACTGTTTCACTGAACTTATTACCCTGTCAAATTATTTAGAGAAAAAAATAACAACGATTCAATAACCCTCTCCGTAATAAACACAGGTCAGAGCAATTAAACATCAGCTTTGTCTAATCTGATTCACAACAATTCAATGTATATATTGTAGAGAAGCTTGTGTTTTGGACAAAAAACTGAGCCTCGGACAATATTTATGTGGAGCCACCTCAAAACTGCTTCTCCAGTTGTTCGCTCCTCCCACTTTCCAAGAACTCCTGGCAACAAAAGGAAAGATGACGCTGCCCCATCACGTTGGGCCAACATGCGCCAGATTAATATTAATGTTACCTTTAACTTTGCCTTTGTGTTTTCGTTGCAGAGTGTATAGTTGGACCAGGTCCTGTTGGTATCTGGGTGGCGGAACCACTGCCCATCGTCCCCGCAGTACTTAGTTGCTTTTTCTGCAAGTAACAACGGAGTAGTAAACACACATTCTCCACCACTTCAATCAGATTGACGCCGCTGTGTTTCGATTTGAGCCTCAAAGCTGTGAATCTTTCCTGGTTCTTGAAAAACAGTTAAAAGAGCATTTGAGGTGAATTGTTTGGGAGGGTTTGTCAAGGCGTCGGCAGACCTTCGCCGCTCACCTGTGGGATCAAAGTCGACAAAATAATTCGGGCAGTTTTGGGAGGTGTAGGTTCCTGCTGGAGTATCGTCCCAACACAGCCAGCCGTCCCAGTTCCGACTGCAGTACGGCCCTGTCACAAACAACAGAGCTCTCAAGGCCTCTGCCAAGAAGGCGTTGCGAAGAAGAGGCACACACACAGAGCGAGTTTGAAGATGTTATCAGTACCTGATTTGTTGTAGAGTGAATCTCGGTTCATTTTCTCAAAGCATTTGTACTGGCTGTCAAGGATTTTCTTTCTCACAATTTCCTGCTCCTGCGGGTTCACCATGGGGCTCACCGTCGCCTCATCGACGGGCTCCACCTCCCCCGATTCCCCCGAGGGCTGCCCACCTGCCCTCTGTCAGTGAAGTCAATATGCACACACACACACACACACGCACGCACGCACGCACACACGCACGCACACACACGCTTATGAATGCATCATGAATAATCAGGATGGTGGAGAAACTATGCAACGTAATGTTCAGCTCTGCCCCTAATATTTATTGGGTAACGCCTTCATCCCTGCCACACCCTCCACCAAATTTCATGGGAAAAGAATTGGTAGCTTTTCCCATAATCCTGCTGACAGAAGGGTCCTGCAGATGTTTGCTAATACCATAAAAACAAAATACCCCTGTTTCACAAAGTGGAGCTGCTCAGCCCCTTGGCAGAAGCGAAAAGCAAACATTTGTGAATCATTTTTCAAAATATGTCTAACAACCTAGTGTTTCAATTGTGCTGTTCAGTCATGTTCCGTGCTGTGGTAGCAGTTTCCTCAACTTAAAATCACATAAAAGTTCTTTCTCAGAGAGACCAGAGTGGCAGATGACAGATAATTATGTATTTGTATGTTTACAAAAAAGCTGTGTGCCATTAGGAGCTGAAGTTTTACTGACGTTCAATCAGAAAAAAAATTAGTATTTTACTGCCAAAATGCAGTTGGGTGATTGTTTTAGTCTTTGCACGATGTTGATGCACTTGTCTTTTAGGCTGTGGATTTTTAGCGGTCGGGGTTATGCACTCATACCTGAAATGAAACATTCTTTAGCCTCCGCGTACGGCTAACGGTGACACGTTCTGCGTGTGGCTGCTGTTTTGCTGTTTGTCCACAGGTTGTGCCTCCCCTCTCAGCACCTCAATCAGTTGACTGAGACAACCTAAAAGCAACTGGCCATCAGGCAGCAGCTACTAAAACAGAGTGGGAGATGCAGCCTGGTGCCGGTGGGCCACTGAACGGAACGGCTGCGTGCTTTGTGACTGCCTCTGTACTATAGATGCGCGCTGGGTTCAGTGGATTTTTTTTTTTTGTCTCGCTTCGAGCGAGAGTGATTTAAGGTTGTTTTGATTGCCTCAGTGGCAGGTTATTTTTGGGATGTTTTGTTGAGCGGGTTTAGCTTTTTGCCTGGTTTTGTGAGTTGTTATTTGCTCCAATTTGTGAAAAAAATCCAATGTTTTAAATATTTCCTGGCACATCAGTCAGTATATTTCCATGTGTTACCCCCCTCATCCCTCCAATTAACTGGCCACGATGTAAACATGACCTTATATGTGTATAAAATGCAAGCTACATGTGAATTATTCTGAACCAAACTTACAGAAACACATGTAGTATTGATAAGCCAAATTACCAAGAACATTCATGTTGGATCTTTGCTATACATCTGGGATAGATAGCTATTACTTCATCAATACTCTACCTTCAGTTTCTCCTTCGTGTTGACAGTGCAGAGCGTATAATTGGTCCAAGTCTTGTTGCTTACTGGATGGTGAAACCACTGCCCATCCTCTCCGCAGTACTTAGTTGCCTTTTCTAAAAGGAGAAATTCAAAAACACAGGATACTGTATCACATCTTATTTGTGATCATTAGATTTGGTGAGCGATAAACAAATACTGTATAACTTTGAGTCATTTTGTTGTCCAAATTCTTAAAGAGGATAAAACATGACTTATGATAAAACAAGACTTACTGCTCACCTGTGGGGTCCAAGTCCGAAAAATAATCAGGGCAGTTTTGGGTGGCGTAGGTTCCTGCTGCGGTCTCGTCCCAGCACAGCCAGCCGTCCCAGTTACGGCTGCAGTACAGACCTGATGAACCAAAGAGGGCACAAAAAATGAAAACAGGCCTCTGTGTAACATGAAACCTCTAAAAGCAACCACGTGGATAAAGTGAGCTTAAGCTATACCTGATTTGTTGAAGGTTGGGCCTTGGTTGATTTTCAGGAGACATTTGTACTCATTTTCAAGCAATTTTTGTTTCTGTGAGGGGAAAAAAATAGATATTTTAACATTAAAAATGGCTAAATTCCTGGTCAACGGCTCTGTTTTGTATTCAGAAATCTCAGTCAAACTTGCAGTTGTTCCTGGTTCTCAGAGCCCTGTGTATGTACAGCCTTTTGTTCTACCCGGACTTTATATTCAGGTCAAAAATGCCTGCTGAAAATATGTGTCCAGCAGCAGCTGTGGATTAAAAAGCTCAATCATGTGCCTATTATGGTGCATTTGTAAGTGCACCTATCATACAAAATTGTACTTGATCAGCAGCTCTGCTGCTGCTGCTGTTGAAAATGCGGATGAGAACTAATACACTGCAGGGTATAATAAGCAGAATTGTTATCACAAATTTTCTATTTGTAGAAATTGCAATATGTCAGAAACTAACAGGAGGACCCCAAAACTGTAAACTAAACTCTAAAAAGGATGCTTTATCAGCAATACATTACCCTCGTCTTCTTCTCTTCTTCCCTGGTGGTGCAGAGTGTGTAATTGGTCCAAAGCCTGTTGCTCTCTGGAAGATGAAACCACTGCCCGTTCTCTCCACAGTGCTTGCTTGCCTTTTCTGAGAAGAACATTATATTTTAACTCCCAATACCTTAAATGAATTAAAAATTAGAAACACAGCATTATGTTCAATCTGTGTCTTAAAGTAGGTAAAATAGCATTATTTTTATTTTTGCAATGATATCATTATTGAAATTTTACTAATCAAAGATGAAGCATAATTATGTATTTTTAACAATATTATTTATTTAACACAAAATTTTTTACATACTTTTTACATGTATGTCAAATTAGTGCTAGTGGTAAATTTAGACAACTGAAGTATCAAATTCTTGTTTGTGCTACATTGGCTTGGTTTGCATGCAGACTAGTTTTCCACCATTATTCTGAATCATAGGCTACATGCCTATGCCACGCAAGTACAACAAACGATATTCTATTTGATGGCTGACGTGTGTTTGCAAAAAAAAAAAAAAAAAGCATTCAAGTTCTATAGACGTTTATGGGAAAATGAAATAAAAATCTTCTTACATGATTTATTCCCTCAATTAAAATTTTCCTTCACAGTGCATGGTCTCAATCAAAAGTTTCAAGCCCCCTTCAATTAAGCATGTTGTTTTCCTGTAATTTGAGCCCTATTTATTTGATGATGGATAACAAAAAAACTATGTTTTGGTACAAGAGCCAAGTGAAACAAGACAATGAGACAATCAGGAAATGATGGAGGCAATGTTATCATCTTAAAACTTTGATCCATTTAACAATTTGATTTCAGTTCAGTAAAACTGATTGCTACAGTTTACTCGTTCACTGACTGGCTGGATTGATTTTCATACGTTCGTGTAAGTAGATGAGATGTCCATTTTTCACTTGGAATCCCGATACATATCACATTAAAGTGTTAAAGAGAGCTCCATCAACCAAGATTGCTAGCCAGCATTAGCATCACGCTAAAAACACCTGGCCTCATCAGGTTGATAACCTGAATGGCCACAGGCAGAAAAACCTACAGCTGCACTAAACTGTCACCCACCTCCAAGAGCTGGGCAGGATTTGGAATTATTTTGGAGTTGGCCATTAATAGCTTGCACCAATTGCATCCTGGTACATGTAGGCGTCGCTCATACAGCTCCACAGCAAGACGGGAGCAGGAGACTCTTTCTTAGTCGATATACGTAGCACATGCTGAAGAATGCATTGCTTCAAATGACTACATTTGCCATCTCCACTGCCATACACATGAAAAGTGGTGAAGTTTCCCTTTATGTGTCACTGCTCACCTGTAGGATTAAAGCCTGGGATATAATTGGGGCAGCTCTGCGTGGCATAGGTGTTGGCCGGAGTATCCTCCCAGCAAAGCCAGCCGTCCCAGTTACGAGTGCAGTATGGTTCTGTCACACCAAAAAACACAGCTGATTAAAGAGCCCTTGTTCATACTTTTGTCCATAACTCAATATTTACAAACCATGGTCACATACTGAATGGTTGCATATTGAGTAGCGGGTACAGTATAAGTACCTGGTTTATTATAAGCTTTATCTTGCTTCATTTTCACTAAGCAATTCTTTTTATACTCAAGGATAATCTTTTCCATATCGCTGCCATTTGCTGGGTCAACCACTGCGGCTCGCTCATCAGCAGCATCCCTTAAAAGGTGGGAAAATTCCCTCTGTAGAAAAGAGAAGGGATAAAAAAAAGGAATTAAAAAATGGGTTTGACTTTTGTATAGAAGAACTGGTGCTACTTCTTTCATTACTTGCATGAAAAAAAAAACAATGAACAAATACAACCAATGAGCAAGTACCTCCATCATGTCCTTTGATCTTGATTGACAAGTGGGCCCAGTCTGGACCCACTTACCCCAATCGTCACAATATTTGGTCACTCTTTCTGTGAAGTGACATACATCAAGCAAATGAGAAAATTACTTAATGACAACTTGCCAACATTGTAACATTGTAGGAAACAGATTTAAGGGTACCCATGCAATCTATATCTTCTTTGGGCTCTAACCTCCAATAGTTGTATGCTGGCATAATTCAAACACATAAATCAGACCCTGGATCTTGGCATTACTGAATAACTGTGAATAATTTACCTTGGTACAGATCATCAAACATTATGACAAACACAAATTCCCTGCTTTGGAGTAATTTTCTGGCAAGTTCTCAAATGTTGGACTTGAAACCACATGTAAGGTCGATCCCAAACCGGGCAAAGAATGAGATCACACTGTCCCCGATGACACAGCCTAACTGTCTGGTCTTCTCCAGCAGCTCATCAACTGTTCAGCAACTCTGTCCAACTGCCCGTCTCCCCCAAAGCCTCATATCAGCAGCATCGGCTTTCGAATAAGGAGCCTTGTAACATCACAGGGTTTGGGGAGAGCGCTTTATGAGCCTCGCTTTTTTTTTTCCTTCAAAAAAAGCATCTTCTCTCATTCATTCTCTCTCTCCCCATCCATCTGCCATTGACTTACTTGATCTTTTTGTAATCCCTCTTTTCTTTGTTTCTTTTCTTCAATATACTGTTAATTTATTCCTCAGTCTGCCAGTCCTTCATCTGACCTCATGCTGCATCTAAGTCAGGGTTAACTTGATCACGTCAGCGAGGCCCCATCAGGCTTTGCATTCAAACACACTAACAACTTGCATATGATTTTGCACTCACCACTGACTCTACATTTAATTATTATACATGAGACTGATAAAACATATTAGGCCCTGACTGAACCTGAATGCAGTTTGTATGTTTTGTATAAACCGCTCTTTCATTTTCTGTCTAAATCTCCTTCAGCAAACTAAAACGATTGTTGCTTATGAGAAAGAGCAGATTCACAACTCTGCAAGGCTGCACCACAGTGCATGTGTAAGTTCTGGATATGGTTTGCAGTGTTTTGAGATAGAGACTAACTTGCCAGCACGCTCAAAAAGACAAGGCAAATATACTGATGTTACAAATGTTAAAAAATGTGAACAGTTATAAGTATGCCTTGGTTTGCATGCCATATGCAAAAACCCATGCTATGGCACTTTGTAATTGTATTTGCAGGTATTTGGTCAACAGGGGGCGATTTTCAAATTATTCACCAGTTTAAATTTTAATGAGGCTTAAATTTATGTGTAATAAAGTATGCGGCAGCTTTCAGAGACAGGTGGGCGCCATCTAATGCATTTACAGAATTCTGTTTGGGAATTAAGAAAGTCAGGAAAAGAAGAGTGACTGTTAAAATCATGAAAATAAGCTGTTCTACATCAAAACAGTTGGTCATAAACGAGTCGGGTGGGACGTGAAGACATACAGTCTCTCCTGTGCAAAACAACGACGCCTAGAAATCTATTGGCTTCATTTTTTCACAGTGAAAGAAACTGTTGGGGCTTCTCCCAAATATATTCAATCTATGGACCAACGAGATGATGTTGAAATTTATATGGATTTACTGAGTCAATAAATATCTCCCCCATGGGTTTACGAACAGGTGGCCAAATTTCTATGGTGTCAAAGGATTTCCAAAGTCAGGGTCATATGATGTCTTTGAACATAAAATACCTCCACAAAACGTGTGTCTCTGTGCAAAACGGACATCCAATAGGCCTGAAGTGGTGAACCAACAGACCCAGAGACAGACTAATCATAAACATAGAACTGTTGGGATAAACCTCATGGGCCACTGTACGGTAGAACAGACACATAACGCCTGGTCCGAGACACACTATGTCAAATCCTGACCATTTGTAGAAAATGGTTAGACATTAAGGTTTTGGCAAGAGGTTGGCAAGAAGAAGAATAGAAAGAATCTGAGCAGTTGTGAGGACTCTGCTGGGAGCTTATTCCCCTTCAATAAACATACATGGACATTAAATCTTTCATAATTCCAAAAACATAGCACATGAAGAGAAGACTGGGAGGTGGGGGGAGCTGCTTGCGGCAGCAAAAATGCTGGCACAAGCATTAAAATGAGAGCCACACAGCATGAGCCATGCGCCATTATGAAGCGGATGCCAATCATTTATTGCAGCCTTAGGGCTCTAATACTAGCCATCTTTTATTTTCGTATTCAAAGAGTATTTACAGTATCAGATTATATTATACTATCATTTTTACAATATCTGCAGTTCTTACATTATAGGGTCTTACAAGAGCACAGCCCTACGAGGAAGCCAATGTCCTCTGACTGGGAATATGGAATATTTCCTGTGATCAAATGATAAAACATAAAGTCAATTGGGAAAATCATTGGCTGTGAAATGCGTCTTGGTGTAGTGGCAGCAATTTGGGGGCTTCTCGATATAACCAGCAGACATCTGATCCGAAAACCTCCTCTCCTGTTCGACCGCAATAGTTTATGATCTGATAAACAGTTTGAGATTTAAGACTGGAGTCTGAGTTAACAGTTAACAGCTACCAGACAGTATCACAGCACATCGTGGTGCCCACACTTTCTTTGGATCATGACCATTTACCTCCATCACACGCACTCAGAGAAGGCTGGCTTAATGCCTGTGCAGAAATGCAGAAAATTCTTCCAAACATTGATCTTTCTTAACTGCGCTAACATGCTCTGGTGGATTGGATGCTCTTACCGGTGTGGTTCAAGCCAGACTGATCTGGGCAGTCCTGTGTTACATATGTCCCGGGTGGTGTCTCCGCCCAGCACAAGCCATCCCACATGCTGCCACAGAACGTACCTGATGGAAAGAAAACAGCATAATCATATACCATGCTATGAAGAGCTCTCCAAAGCTCCCCAAGACCCCCTCTCCACCCTCCACCCCAGCTATAAGAACCTTTAAGCTGTTTTTGACCTCTCACCAGTTCTGTTTTGTTGATGGTCTTTGTTGGATAGCTCGAGACATTTGTATTGACCCGTCTTCACCGCCCGGTCCCACCCCTCGACTATGCTCTGTCCAGGCTTGAGTGATGGGTCTGTAATTGGCTCAGAGCCTGCCGCCACCCTGCACTGCACAGACAACATGATAGCAAGCTGGAACATGGAGGATGAAAACGTACAGGACTTCATAGCGGAAAACTATTTAGTGGTAGCGGTGCTTAGTGGTTATTGCCTTGAGCAGGAAGTATAGAAGTAAAATCTTAAATAACTCGATAATGGTCATAATTTGTGCTAAATTGGTCAGGATCACAAAGCGTGTGTGTTATTGTGTAAAAAGAAATAATAGAGTGAGCATGAGGGATTTTTTTGAGTCATTTTCAAAGATGATCTAATAAGGGTTCCACTCTCCTTTGAAAATTCCAATCATGCGTGATTCATGTTACTTATTCAATGTGTTTTCAAGATCACAAAAGCTAATTTTCTCCAAATGAATCTTATCTGTGGTCCAGTCTTTGTATTTGGTGGTTGCTAAAAATAAAGACGCCTGCAGTGTGAAATGCGAGATTTGATAATGCTGCTTACTGAGGGATATAAAGCCCATTTTGCTGTGACTTATCTTGCATTTTTGGCTGAAAATTAAGCCGCTCTGAGCCAAGCTCAAGCACTTCCATTTTTCTGAATTTTCATTCTGAATTTTAATACTTTGTCCCGAGGATTGCCTCCTCATGCTTCATCACAATTGCGATACAAACCTCCTACCTTTGTCTCTTTGTGCAGGAAACATATCGTTCTTACCTGTCTGATAAAGGCTTGTAAAAAGGCCGAGCCCATAAGAAAAACCACAAAAAGAATGCTGATGTCCCATGTAGCAGTTTAGCAGCCGTACATATGATGTCACTCCAAACATTGAAGTAAATGACGTCATACATACGACCACCAGGCCACCACCAAAATCAACAGATGTGCAGACTGAGAAAAAAAAGGGGAGGGGGATCCTTCGATTTATTTGCCCATAACACACTTCATTATTCTTCCTCAATGAACTTGACCAGAGTGCTCAATAAGGAATGTTCAGAAACATAAAGCAGCACAGCATAGATCCATTGGGCAAAAACGTTTCTTCAGGGAGACGATCCAGATCTTAAGAGACAAGCTTCATGCTGGACAGCGAAAGAAAACAGTTTGTATTCCACACCGACAATGAAAAATAGTGAACCAAATGTGTGATTCTCGAATGAGGTAAAATGACGCAGAAAAAGCTTTGAATATTCCCAAAGTGAAGAATGTGATGCCTCAGTGCCTTTGACACACTGAAACATGTGGTCTTGAAAATATCAATTAAGCCTCATTAAGCCAGTTGGTGGGATTCAACATTGCTTGATAACTAAAAGGCACTTGCATCCTTTTATGTTTGATTCGTTTAATTATTACACTGTTTTGTAGATGAAAGAACACATTTCCCAGCATGATATATGTAGGAAATGTCAATTTTGTGATTACAGCATCATCATTAAGTTAACTGATGGAATTTCTCAGAGACTTCTAAAGCATGTTGTTAATATGACTCAACCCTAAGCTTTATTTAAATCAAGCATGTCTCAGTTTGTCCATGAGGAGAATAAATATACAAGTGGTAAGGAAATAAAGAGACAAGGCAGTTTAGAAGGTGCTTGTGACTGGGAAATACAGGTCGATTTAGGTGGAAAGCTTGTTGTCCCCCTGGAAATAGTCTACACCTATCTAAGGCCTGACATAGTGTTGTGGTCCAGGAGCAGACAGATAGTGATAGATAGACAATCAAAATCTTTCTTGCAGGAAATGCTGGGAAATGTGTTTCTACTTTTAAGACTTTTTTTTTTGTAATATTAAACTTTAGACATTATTCCAAGCTTAAAACTCTGCCACTAAAGTGAATGTGCATGCTCTGGTTTTAGCTAACCGTGTTGTATTTTTTGTGTGTGTTGGCTGACTGCTTTTGCATTTTTCAAGCTACAGAAACCAAGTTTCGTCTTATACTTTTGAAAAAATATTAAGGTGGCTAAAACATTGATATTTTTAAATTTTGATGCAGCTCCATCACTATGCCAACCTTTTTTTGCTTTTGTCTTTTTGCGCTGATAGCGTTCCCAAATTTGACCACAGAAAATGAATGGACATGTTTAATGTTCATTAATTCTGCTTTGATGTCAGTAATTAAATATGGGCTCAAAGCTTTTAAAAAGTGTTAAGGTCTCCTAAAGTTTAGCTCTTCATTCACATTTATGCTCCATTTTGGCTTTTTCCTTTTTAGCATTAATTTAGAAATTTTCACCATTGCTGCTGCAGTGGCATTCAGCTCTGAGCATTCACCCGCATTTTCTGCAGGAAATGCATTTTTTTGGTTCAATGTATCCTTGTTCTGTAAATATTAACTGGTCGAATATTTAAATATTAAAATGTCCAGCTTTTTTTTTAGGACATTTACTGTTTATTTCTATCTTTTAAACTTCATGTTTAATGTTGCGATTGAAATGAATATACATGCTTTGATGCCAGCTAATTTTGTTTTGAGGCAACAGCTGCTGAGCCTTTCTATGAGTTTAGATCTCTGAAGGTCAACCCCACATATGTCGCATTAGCAGGTGGAACAAATGCCTGTTCCAAAAAACATATCCTTGGGTCTTTTTGTTTGGCCCTGGTTGAAAATTATTTAAACACAAGCCAAGCACGTAGATGGAAAGAAGCCAGGCCTGTCACTCATTATAAACTGTAGATGAGAACTTACCACCAGGAGAAACCAATGGATCCACAGGGAGTCAGCTGACGTCATATCTTCCACTCAGAAAAATCCCTGGGGAGAGAGAGGAGAAGGACAGTTGGAACTATCGGAAAAAAAGTTGTGCACCATGAAAGTGACTGACTAAATAAATAGTTGTTTGAGGATTATGACCTCTCAGGAGGAAACAACACCAGGAACAATTAATCTGAAATGTAAAACTGTGCAGCAGAAGCATTGCGGTGTGCGACAGTTTAACCTTTTCCTTTTGTACGTGTTTGCGAGAGGCGGGGAGAGAGAGCGGTAACGTGTGAAAATAACAAAATGAAAGACTGATGTTAAATTCTGAGCAAAATGGGGTTGAAACAACACGAGACACAGTAACACTGAGAGTCATTTGTCATCTTGTGCTGAGGCTCCACTCCAGCAGGACAACACCAGATCAGCCAGTTAAGTAATTGAGTGCATGTGAGATAAGAATTCACATTAGGTCTCTTTGCTTTGGCTCGCAGAATCCCTGCTGGAAGCCGAGCACCCTGCAGTTTGAATAGTCAGGACGACCTACTGGTTGCTCTCCACACCCCACAGTAGCCCTGGGGCCAAGCGGTTCAGTAGATAAGTATGCACGAGCAAGCACTGTAATTCATTTTTAGATG
>CAAKHG010011542.1:14419-58374 GCA_901007715.1 Dactylopterus volitans | reverse complement strand
GACGCAAAAGAAAAACAAGGTCAAAAAGTAATTGCCTAAACTGAAATACAATTCCACAAAATGCTCCACGTCCCTCATATTTGTCCTCTAAATCAACATATTAGAATTTATTACGACTTTTTTTCTCATTAATAATGACCTTTTTTCTCGTTAATGACTTTATTCTCGTTAATAATTACTTTTTCTCTCATTAATAATGACTTTTTTCTCATTAATAATGACTTTTTTCATTAATAATGACTTGTTTTCTCGTTAGTAATGACTTTTTTTCCCGAAGTAAAATAAAAATAAAAAATCTCAATGTGGCCCTAATCCTCCGTCGTACATTTGGAATTCTTTTATATATATATATATATATATTTCTATGTGGAGTTGGCATGCTCTCCCCGTGTCTGCGTGGGTTCTCTCCGGGTACTCCGGCTTCCTCCCACCTCCAAAAAAAAAGCATGCTGAGGTTAACTGGCTACTCTAAATTGCCCGTAGGTGTGTGTGAGAGTGTGAGTGGTTGTATGTCTTTCATGTGGCCCTGCGATGAGCTGGCGTCTCGTCCAGGGTGTACCCCGCCGCTCGCCCATTCGACAGCTGGGATCGGCTCCAGCACGACCGCGACCCGGAATAGCCGGAATAAGCGGAAGACAGTGAATGAATGAATGAATATATATATATATATATATATATTTTTTTTTTTTTACCTGTTTCTGCTTGTAGTCCCGTCTTCAATGCATGTCCATGTTCCACTTTAAAAATACACAGTCTATTTTTTGTAATTTTCTTTGACATTTTTTTTTAAAAATAGGTACACAATGTAACTGGGCATGTGATAGAAAGGGTTGTGCTGAACAGCAGCAGCCTCTGCCGACTGGACAAGGTTTGCTTAACCCCGCTGATGTAGTGGAGAGAGAACTGGCGCTGCTGCAACATTGGCTGTAAGGAAAAAAAAATATTTCTGACCGACGGCTGAGATGGTCACCTCATATTTAAACATGAAATGAAATAAACAAATAGACTCCTTCCATGTTTCTCGTTGAACTCTTCACTTCCTCTATCATCCTCCAAGATGGGCTTTTTGCTTTTTTCCCTGATGTCCATTTCTGAGTATTCCAAGCCAGCTTATGGTGCCGCAGAGCCGGCTCAAGTTACATGAAAACAGGCCTTCAGAGTGAAGAGTGGGAAAGACAGTACAGCCATTATCTCTATCATACATTAGCGTTCCAATAAAATGATTCTGTAGTTGTTATTTTCAGGTAAAAAAAAACAAAAAAAAAACGCCATTGGTACTTTAAGACTCTTGCAGCACTATCTGACTGAATATAAAGGATTGCATCAATCTAAACAAGAGGCTCAAACATAAACCAAAATAAAAGGTGACGGTTATTTTTGGCCAAGGTGAACTCAACTGAGGGGGCTGACAAGCTCCCTCTCTGCCCTAAATCCACGTTTGACACCACCAACCACTATGATTTCATCCTGCCTCGGACAATCACCACAAAAGAACCACCGATGTTCGAACAGACATGAATTGGCGCGAGAACCTTGAGTGCGCAGCACGTGTTAGGAAAGGAAACGTCCGTTGCTGCTCCGTTATTAACTTTGCTCTGCAAATTCACCTTATGCAGCTGCTGCGTCATCCAGCATTCAACTGTGAGGCCAAAAAGCAAGATTTGGAGTTGTACATAGATTGCTTAAGACAGATAGTATCGGTCGTTTGCGCACTTCTCCTCCAGTGACATTTGTTAATACATGATTTGAATAATAACTCGCACGCATTACACAAGGACCCCCTTTGCTTTGGTCTGTGTGGAGGAAACGCTCCCTGTCAAAGAGCTTCACCTAACCCTGCGAGCACCACAGAAAAAAAAAAAAGAGATGAAGCTGCCACTGCTCATTGTTAGTGTTTTTAAGTATTTGGTTCTGACAAATCAGGAGGGAGAAAAACAGGTAAGCAAGGGAATTTCTGCATTGTCTTTTTTATGTGCTACACTCATTTGATAACTGAATAGTGCAAATTATAAATGTTGCGATTATAGTGACGATAATAATTGTAATTATTGTCACTAGTGGTATACACAGTTGCATGGTAGATAATTGCTTTTTTTGGTAGTGATATGTGATCTGTTTTATAAAGCGCTATTACGCATATTTGAATTAGAACTGGAAAACCGCAACCAAGATTGGCAGTGAGGTTTTAAGTGATTGGGATGATACGAAAGATATTCTGAGTTGCCTTGGTATCTATTAAAGCTGCAGGAAGCCAGTTGGATGAGATCAATACTACTTTCTTATTCGGTAAATTTGAGGCTGCAACCAGTCAGTTTTTCGTTTGCATGCGTTTGTTTGTCAGTCAGCAGGATTACACAAAAACTGTGAGGCTGAATTTCACAGAACTTGGTGGAGGGGTGGAGCTTTGGCCATTTAAACAGGTTTTGGTGCTGCCTTTGATGGGTTCCCTGCTGAATGCTCTTAAATTTTAGGCATGTTTGGTGGACAATATTTTGGCTGGTCATGCTCACTTCTTCTCCTATATCTTACTTCACATACTTCCCTCTGTACATCTGCTGTTTTACATGTACAAACGCATTCACATTGACAAGTATGTTAACACATCGTGCACTTTGAGTACCCGGATGGGTGGATATTGTCTAATAAGTTTGGTTTTAACTGGTTATTTAATGCTATTTAAAGGGGGCTTCGCCATCATGACTGGCATCGATTCCGAAGTCGCAGAGGCATTTACAGACATGCTTAGGAATTGTACACAAGATACTTGGGAGGACATGAAATGCTAACTTTCTATATGAGTTATTATTGGTTTCAACCAATTCCATTGTAGTTGGGGGATCTCGATGTCACAGCTCCATTTGTTGATCACTGCTTTGCAGACTGGCTCAGAGTGACATCACCAGTAAAACATGGCACCATCCCTATCTGGGGTATTTTTGGTTCATTCGCATACAAGGAGAGCAAGAGCAGACGTTTTTAGCTTGAGAGTTGCTGGTAAATTTGAAATAAAGACGGGCTAGTTATTTCTACTAAGGCTCATGTCGTATTTAAGACAGATACGTGTGAGTGGTATTGATCTCATCTTTCTCTCAGGGGAAAAACAAACATTTCTAATGTCAGTTTGTGGCTGGCAGGGTTCAGTTCATTCCGGCTGTTGGCAGCTGAAGTGCTCACCTGGGTGTCACTCTGACGGTGCATAACATGCTTTTATGATTTTATGCTTTCTTTTTAATCATTTCTATCAAAGTTCTGATAGTAGTTCCAATATCTAACATGCAACCTATTATTGTATTTACATGAATTCAGCCTCCAGAAATTGAGGGATTTTTCATTGACCTGGACATCCTTGCATCTCTCCTCAATTCGACAAAACCCACATATGAGGATGAAGCTTCTTCTCCGTGCAGTGTGACGGTGCCTGGATTGAGCAGCCTGGGCCTCATGACCATCTACTTCATTGTGTTTGCCTTCAGCCTGGCTGGCAACAGTTTGGTTGTCTTTGTAGTTTGCAGTCTCAAAAGAGGAAGAACCAGCACTGATATTTACTTGCTGCACCTGGCCATAGCGGACCTTATCTTCTGTCTGACCCTCCCCTTCTGGGCTGTTGATGCTCATTTTGGCTGGCTCTTTGGCAACTTCCTGTGTAAGCTCCTGTCAGGCTTTCAGGAGGCGTCGGTGTACAGCAGTGTCTTCCTGCTGACGTGCATCAGCATTGACCGCTATTTTGCCATCGTGCGAGCCACGCATACCCTGACCTTCCATCACCCGCTGGTGAAAGTGGTATGCGGTGTGGTCTGGTTGGTGGCTGCAGCGCTGTCACTGCCCGTGGCAATCCAGAGAGAGAGCATGCATGCAGAGGACCTGGATCAGACCATATGCTACGAAAACCTTAATGGAGAAAGCAGTGACCGCTGGCGCGTTAGCCTGCGTATCATGCGCCACACGATGGGCTTCTTCCTGCCACTGATTGTGATGGCTGTGTGCTACAGCTGGACCGTCGTGAGGCTGTTTCACATTCGTAACCAGCAAAAGCACAAGGCCATCCGAGTCATCCTGGCGGTGGTGACGGCGTTCGTCCTGTGCTGGCTGCCGTATAACGTCACCGTGCTGACTGACACGCTCATGCGAGGCGGATCGCTCAAAGTGGAGACGTGCGAGACTCGCTCCAGAGTGGAAGCGATGCTAAACGTGACCCGGGTACTGGCTTTCCTGCACTGCGCCCTGAATCCGGTTCTGTACGCCTTCATTGGGGAGAAGTTCCGTTACCAGATGTTCTCGCTTCTTAACAAATGTGGCACCATAAGCAAGTGGCACCATGGGGCTGAGAGGACGCGCTCTGTCAACAGGTGCATCGGATCGAGAAACACCTTGGTGACAATGTAAAACAGTCTTGACAGAAGCTGTTTTAATTTGACCAATTTAGGAATGCTTTTTTTTTTTTTTTTTAGATTATAAATTAAAAATAATAAGTAAACCTAAGACAATTAAAACAGCGTGAAACATTTCTTGCCTCAGTGATTTTTCCCTCCCTGCCTCTGGTTCCAAATCTCATTACTGAGGCCAAGAGGTGTATTAAAAAAAAATCACGAGTTCGCAATGTAGAAAATGTGACATAACATCACAGTAGGGTGTGATGCTTCAGCTTTCCCTAAATGCTCATAGCTAGCATATTTCAGCAAAAGAATGAGTGACTACTTTTATGGTAAGTCTTTAAGGAAAGAATGCAGTTAATGAGATGGAGGGCTTGAGTGACGCACAATTTACAAAAGCTTGTGTGAATTCCAGTAACAAAGCCTTCAGCTCATGATGCCTTTGTGCCGCGGCTCATGCTGAGTGATATGTACTGGTTTAGTTTGTTGTAGGATGAAATCTCAATGTTTCCATATATTAAAATAAACAAAACAAAACACGAAAAAACACATTTCTCAACGTGAGGAAGGAAATGAAAAAAAAAAGAAAAAAGAATCAGATATGAATCTTTCGGATAGGAAGAAAAAGGGGAAACCAGCCCTCAAAGTTTCAAAACAAGGTACTGACTCTCCTGTAAAGTCATTGCTGGTGTAGGAGACAAAAAAAAAAAAAAAATCAAGGCTAGCAATGTCTGTACATGCTTATCATGTTTGTAATCCATGCTATAACTTTAATAACATGTAGTTTTGTTTTATTGTGTGGCAAATTGCTTCTTGCCTTAAGGTGCCAGTGTATGCAACGTGTGAAACTGAGATACTTGGATGAATGCGTGTGTGCCTGAAGGCACCACGTGTGGAAAGTGTGTGTGTGCGTTTGTGTGTTTGGCTGTGCGGCTGACAAAGGCAAAGAGTGTAACTTCATCCGCCGTTGGACAACAGCCAAAGCTAAAGTACAAATAAAAGAATGAGATGTTTCTTGGTTCTGCAATGATATTACTGACAGCTCCATGTGCTATTTCTATACAATAATATTCAAACAAGCAAAAACAAAAAAACAATAAAAAAAACAACATTGAAATAAAACAGGTGTCATTGTTCTTCTGATATTTTCTAATAGTTCAAAGTTATTAACACTTTTACCTAAAATGCAGTTGTAAAGTTCAATAACCCAACAGATAAAGTGCAATTTAGATTTTTCATGGAATCTTTTTTTTTTTTTTAATAAAATCCTTTTCTTTTTTTTCTTAAAGTGGCTGCTTGGCAGTGGCAGATCCACAAAACGTTACATGTGGCGACAAAAGGGTGGCAGTAGGGTATGGCAGGGTGGCATGGACGCACGGCATCTATACATGACTTGATTAAAAAAAAGATCTACAAAAATGCTTTAAAACTATTCATGACGATGATGATGATCTGTATCAACACACGACCCAAGTGTTGCTAATGCACGACAGGAACGAGCCCAGTGTTCAGACAAACCTGTGCAGCTCCCAAAATATTAATAGCAAAATCAAAATATTCCACTACGAGTGCAACATTCTGCTTTGAAAAAAAAAGTGCAGTAACTGACAGACGCTGGCTGTGGACAGCTGCATCGATGGCATCCTCACCCCCCATCTCCTGGCCCCTGGTTGAGGATGAGGGGGATTATGTGGGCAACAGGCATGGCCTCAATGTCCAGGTAACTCCTGGAGTTATAAATGGTGTTACACACAGTCACTGAGCACATCATCAGTGGCTCATCTGCCCAAGTTATCCACCGTTTCTCTGCAGCCGTGACAAAGCACGCAGCAGCTCCTGCACGTGTTCACACTGCCTATGCCGATGCATCCTGATGGATCAGAACATCTTTTTTTGTCAGTTATTTCAGAAAGTAAAACATATTCATGTATGTTATAATTTTTACTTTCTAAAATAACTGACTTTCTTCAAGATGTCCTGATTTATCCAGGTGCACCTGCATTGTATTCATAGCATACACCCTTCGCACTGTGCCCCTGCACTGTGAGATGCCTAATTGCATTTGGCTGCTATAGATCACCCATAAAAAAATGTGGGCGAAGGCAGTTACAAGGTCCACACGGGTGCTTGAAATCCCTCAAGATGGTTGAAATATAATGTTTCTTCAAGGTCTGAAAGTTGCTTGAATTTGACCTTTAAAAAAATGTGTATGAACCCTGCCGTTGTTCATGTTGAGCAGAAGCCTGAAAATCAACAGCCCATATATCCACATACAGGCGGCAACCTGTACGTTACATGCTACTATGTGTTACAATATGTGCTTCAATCAGAATCAAGTTCATTGCCAAGTAGGTTTACACATACAAGGAATCCGACATGGGCCACTTTGGTGCTCATGCCAGGGATGAAAAATATGAACAAGTAGTGCAGAAGCGATTCAGAAGTTAAAAATAAAATAGGACAAAATACAAACTGCGTATTGTTATACTAATCCTGCGAATGTTTCTCTCATCTACAGGCGAGTTCAGTGGGGTGCTGCTCAGGGATAGGGGGTACGCACTCCAACCCTTTTTAATGGCCCCCCTACCCTGAGCCTGAACCATGACCACAAGCAAGGTACAACAGGGCCCACAATGTAACTAGGGCTGGCTGCGGGTGGCCCCAGACCGGGCAGGCAGGATCATAGCCGCCTGTTGTTCGCTACACGATATGGTGACTATCAGGCGGGAGAGAGACCTCCAGGTGGCTTTCTAGCCCCTGGACGTTGTGGACCCCATCACCCTCACCCTACAGGCCGGGCAGTGGGGGAGGCCATCACACAACTGCTTCTTTACGTTTTTTTGTTTTAATCCCCCTCAGAGACACAGACGCTGGTATTTTGATGAGCACTTTTATTCATCAGTCACAGACATTCACACGTCCCTGTTATCAGGCGCAAGTGGCGTGAAATAATGTTGCCAGGCTCACAGTAGCAGTTTTGGACTGGAGGCTGGAGTGAGCTGGTGTACTTAAACCCTGTCGCTACTGACAAGTCGCCAACAGTCGTCAGGTCCTTGTATGCCATGTCCTCACCGAACTCCTCACATAGGTGGCAGTTGCACTCCGTAACAAGCAAAATATGGAGCACATGGTTTAAGCATGGAGAGCGTTTGAGGGAGGAAATGTATGCTGAGGACCACTGCCCGTGCTGCTTTAACACTCTGACGCTCTGCTATTGCCATTGTTTTATTATCATGTGTGGCTGGCATTGGGCTACCGAGGGACTGAAAACGGAAATGAGCTTTGGCAAAACTCTTGCATATTTACACGTCTTTGTTCATTAACATGCACTGTCCCTGTATACGTAATATAAACGTCAGACTCCAAGCGTTTATGGTTGATATTACCTTGTGTGATCTCTTGCTGCGGGATTTGCTGCCGGGTCTGTGTAAATCAGAAGGGGAAATGTGGTGACAATGAAGCTGGTCCCATGTGGAATTAGAGAATTGATCGTCCGATATGATACAAATCATACGTAACAATACGCTTAGAGGTGATAAACTAGGGGGGGATAATCAAATCAACCAAACTTTATTTATGTGGCACCTTTCATACATTAAAATGCAACACAAAGTGCTTCACAAACAAGTGTTGTCATGCTCATGTGAAACCGCATGTCACCTATTTAAACTTCAGCCTGACATACAAAGCTCACACTCTGTGTGAGGGTGAAACAGACATGCAGTCCGCTCATTACAGGGGCTTTTATGGTCATTATAGTCCAGCTGCTGATTTGCAAATCGTCGATTATGGTCAGACGTCAACTCGGTATGTTGACGTGACTTCATTGCGGCGACAGCTTTAAGCATAATTGCAGCATGATGTTATGACATGAAACAGAACAGCGTACCCGACCTAGTGATGTTTTTAATGCTCATTCTTGATCTGCTCCCATGTTCTTCTAACCTCAGAGGGATTGCATCCGGGGGAATGAGATGATAATTGTAATACATGCGTTAGGCTCTGCATTGGGGGAGTGGGCAGCTGCCCCCTATTCACACCTCCTGCTGCTTGGCCAATAAGTCGGTGTCTCCCCTCACCCAGATCATGTAATGGTTTCTATACACTGTATTTTTTTATTTATTTTTTTTTTGCTGCAGAATTCTTCTCGAGCTAAAGTCACCTGAGTTGCTAACAAATACTTCCAGCAACTGTTACAAATGTTGTGTATATGATTTTAACTCAGATTAAAAAAACAGCCTTTGATCCCTGACCCATGTGTCATCTCCCGTCTTCACATCGTGACACATTCTTTCTTTAAATTAATCTGATTATACACTGTATTACAATAGTGTAATTTGAGGTTTACTGTTTTCTCAAATCCTAGAGGATGTTTACAGAGGCCCTGAACAAAGATACAACACTTTTGTACCCGTTTTTTTTTTCAAGAACTAAAGACTCAGAATTAAATCTCCCTTAGTTTTATTTGAAAAAAAAAAGTCATTTTGTTTGGAGATTTAATGTGTGCTTTTAAGTTGAGCTTTGTATGTCAAGAAGTTTCATAACTTTTTCTATCACTTGTTTAATATTACCAATTAAAAAGACTGTCATTTTTACTGTATATCCCCCCTTGTATCATCCAGCGGACCAACAGAGTGAGACTGTGCTGGACTCACTGTGCTGCCAGTTTAGCTGGATGTCACCTGGATGAACTACTTAGACCTACCTTCTATTTGATTTTCAGTTTTATTTTCCTGTCTGACAAGTAACCCCTTAAAAATGCCTAAAAAAAGTTTACATTTGCTTAATTTGAGGGGGCACAACCAGTTGGCAAGATATTGTGTTACTACTAGCAGAATATCCACAGCTTGCTTTGCAGACTCTCCGCAGTGCCTCGCTGACTAGTAGATGAACTTCAATTAAGTGACCTGCTGAGCATTTAATAACGGCCGAGCCATCATGCTCCATCAACTCCACGACCTTCACAGCAATTTATGTGTGAAAGAGAGCATGATATTCCTGGTGTTTATCCTATGAGAGAAACATTGGGGTAACATTGAAGGCACAGCTAACTGAAACATAAGACAAATTACATTAATAATCCAGTAGTTTCTGGTAACGTTTCTGAATTAAAGGCTGAGACATGTGTTGCTAGCCTCCTGTACAGTGATTTTATCAATCGGCTCTGCGCCATAAGCCACAGAGCATAAATATTGTTCAGGTGGTTGGACTTTTTTTTTTTTTTTTTTAACTTGGCAGTCTTTAATTGCTGACATCACAAGGACCAAACGGCTGAAACACAAATGGTACAAAAATATCCTTTATTTATTGAGGAACAGTGAAATAAAAAATCTGATTACATAAATTACGTTGCCCATTTACTCATCCAGGTGATTACTTGTAAATGAACTTCATCTAACACAGACTCCTCGGACCTTCCTGTCACCGTCAGGCCATGACTGCCTCCCCTCAGCCAGAAGACCTCAACTGGAGCTTTCATTTGCTTCACCATCCCATCAAACAGGACCTGAGACAGGCAGAGAGAAAAATAGCTATTACAGCAAATACTCAACTCTTCCGCTTATTCCGGTTACCGGTCGCGGTCGTGCTGGAGCCGATCCCAGCTGACAAGGGGCGAACGGCGGGGTTACACCCTGGACGAGACGCCAGCTCATCGCAGGGCCACATGAAGGACAGACAACCACTCACACTCGCACACACACCTACGGGCAATTTGGAGTAGCCTCACAGCAAATAAAGATGACAGAAACTGTGAAATAACTACAACTCAGCAGGCTTCACTGGTGGTGACATTTATCAAATTATACAAAAAAAAGGACAAGACTACGCAATCAAGAAACTCAGAATACGGATGATGTACATGCAAGAGGTGACCATGACAGGCCCCCCGACGAGCGCCACCCACCCTGTCGCACATGTTGTCCAGGGTGCCCGACACGAACAGAACAGGCACATGTTCAGGCAGCCCCCGGAGGTCTTCGCTCCGTTGTTGGTGGGCGCCCGTCTGTCCCGGAGGATGTAAGGGGAAGGACAGGCAGATCACGCCCCCAACGGCTTCCTCCGATTCATCACTCAGCTGCCTGGCCAGAGCCGCAGCCGCGCGACTGCCCATTGACCTGCCTAAAAAAAAAATGTTTTTTTAAATCTATATCATGCTCTTTATTTTGAAATTCCCATGATGCATCTCTGTCACCATTCCAGCCCAGCGCACATCCCGCTGCTCAAGTGATAAAAAACAAAACAAAACACCTAAACATGAAAAAATGTGGCACTTTATCATGAACATGCCATATCTGTTAATTTTTCAATGTCAAAAATAGACTTTTTTTTCTTTTAAAATGAATTTAAAAGTAAAACTGCCTCATCATATTTTAGTTGGTGATATCCACGTAACCGATGTGTTTTATGTGTACAACAATATCAGTGTATATCGATCGCAGCCCACTGAATTTGATCAAAAATCATAATGTTACAGACTTTCTGAAAGACTCAACATAATATTGTATCATGACGAACTTAAAAACAGCAATTCAAATACCTGAAAGTGTTTGGTTTACCATTTTAACAAATCGCATTTTCCCCACTGTTTTATCGTTGTTTTTTGCCACCGTTTGTGACGCACGCTCCGCACATTTCATGCGTAGCTGCGTTGGGCCCCGCGTTGCCGCTTACCTCCGAGAAACACGCGCTTAAGGTGGAACTTCCGTCGCGACGTCAGGTGGTGCTGCGGGAAGCGTACGCAGCAGCAACAGCAGCAGCAGGTTACTGTATTGATATTTCACAGTTCGGGCTGATCTCGCGCTGCGTGACGTGCATGTAAAACACTCACCCACGCCGCGCGGTAAGCCTTGACTCTGTGCGCCAGGTTCAGGCTTTTGCATGTGAAACGCAGGCAGACGAAGCCGTCCGCGGCCAGACGACGCGCCAGGGAGGCGAGCTGCGTGGAGTTCATGTCCCCCCCGGCCCCGTGCGTGAGGATGACACCCGCGCGGGCGGGTTCCCCCGAGGAGGGGCCACACAGGGCCGCGTCCAGATGCCTGGAGCCGAACGGCACCTTCAGTCTGTCCTGGAAGTCAGTCAGCGCGCTGTAAAATCTAGCTAGGCGATGTCAAACCGAGCCCAACGCTATTTACGTAACTACGACTAGTGCACATTGAATAGCGCCTCAGCAATCGAACCGTACGCTCACTGTTATGCTAGGTTAGCTCTCTACGCGGAGTCCCACTGAAAAGCACGTTTCAGGTGACTCGTCTAGAACACTAACAGTCGAACCGCTTTTTGTTCGGTGTATCAGTTCTTGTCGCGTATCGTGGTCATTTACCTCGTAAAATCCGTCCATCGCGGAATGTTTCCCTTCGGACGTAAAAATGCCAGCGTTACTTTTCAAGACTCCAGCGCACTGGCGCAGTACCGCCACCTACCGGACCGGAGCGCGGAGCGCCGCCATAGACGTGTACAGTCATGGGTTTGTGATGCGATCATAGAAAACTAGTCACTTTTAAACATACAGACAAAAAAAAACATTTATTGCATACACTGCATTTACACTGTATATATAAAATACAATGAGATAACGTTGCAATATTCAAATCATAGTCAAAACATGTATGAAACTTGTTCACTTTTTATTATTTGGCAATATAGGAGTTATGAAGGACTGCTCGGTGACTGGATGACAGCTCAATCAAAGTTCATCCTTTACCTGAAAGACAAATCAAAAACAGAGATTTAGATTAGAAACGCATGCTACCAGGAGTATGAAATTGTCTTCCACTGTATCTTGCTTTTTCAACAAATATAAATTAATATACAGTTTGTTTTTGAAAATCCCTGAACAGGAGTATCCATATTTCCGACATGAATGGTTTCAACTTCAAATCGTATTGCTGAACCTCTAATGTTGAAGGTTCCCCAGCAGTTTGTGAGAGGATGTGGATCTCACCTTTTTTTTTCTTCAGAAAATGCCTATGCTTATATATTTGTTTTATACATTCATGGCGTAACAATACAACAATGGAGAGGAAGAGATGATGCTTGACAGTAGAAACTTTAAGCACACTGACACAGGAAATGAACAGCTAACTGCTGATGGATCCAGCAGTTCTTGTGAGTGCACCAGTCAGCGCAGCTTCAGCAGCTCACGTAGCAACGCCAACTGGCTCAACTGAGTTGGCTGTTGTTTTCACTCAGCACATAAAGCCGCACATGCGCTTCATAATCATAGCATCTCCATGGCTATGATGGTTAAAACCAAACATTGCCCCATCTCTACCATTACTTATGTGAAAAATGTGCTGCATAAAGTCCATGTAACCAGTTTCACTGATAGCCCCTCCTAAGGAATATGGACGCGCTGGCAAAGCCAAATAGTTTGCAGCCCCCCATCCCCCCCCACAAAAAAACAACCCCAAGTGGATATATAGGGCTTTTAAATTTGTTAATTCAATTTCCAACTTGCATTATTTTAGAAAGATGCAGTGGCACCTTGACAAACACTAGAGGGAGCCACACACTTAAGACTACGGTCCTCGTTTTTTTCCCCCAGACCACTATTCCAACAAACAACACCATTTACCACAGTTATTAGCTATGCAGGTTTATTTTACTATAGAATTCCATGTTTTTAATGGGGAATTTGCCAACACTTCTTTATTCTCCATATACAAATCAGCAAGAGTATCAGAGAGCACACAGCTAGGAAGCTCCCCACAGAGGTCCACTGTCTCACTGGCCAATTCGAATGACTGTGGGCCTCTTTCATGAAAGACATGCTGACATGTCACAGTGACACTGCTGAAATTCTCTCAAAGATTGCTGAATTCCATCCGAGTGCCTCAGTATTGCTCATGTTGGTTCACTTCCACCCTGCCATGGCTCACTGTGACTCTATAATAAAGACGGGAGCCGTCATCAGTGTTTTAAGGGACATGTGCTTTTTCTACTACAGTAAAAAAGTCTGATGCAGAACAGAACTTAAACTATTACAAAATGCATTTGGAGACCAATATAAGTCATTATCATATGGGACACTGTCTGGATATTTAGTAAATATCCGGTAAAAACATGTGACAGAATCATCATGTGGGGCAGAGAAAGGAAACTCACTGTGTGGTAACTTTCCTCTGCTTTGACTTTAATCATATCAGCATTACTGAAAATGAACTCAGGCTCCAAACACATGGATTTCTGGAGTCGTGACAGCTTCTATCCTGCTTTGACTCTTCACTGCAGTGCCAAGCAGGAGTCATGGGATCAAGGGAAACGGGTCAACTGCACTTTAAATTAACTCAAGAGTTAAATTGTACCAGGAAAAAAAACATACAATACATATGTAATCCCACCCTCCTTGTTGAGCGGGATTTCTTGTTTCAGCAGTGCAGTGCATTTGCACATGAGTTGTTTATACTTTAATCTTGTGCAGTAGGTGTTTAGAACATGTACAATGACATCAGCGTGGGTGTAGACGCCTGTAAGCGGAGTTGAGGTAAAAGAATACCACTTATTTGGATGTGAGGGAATCTTAGTGGCGACCTTACCTGAGTCCTGTGGCAGTGACATGGAAACAGGTCATCCCTTGGTTGTTCTACCAGCTCCATGCCCTCACGGATCTGGGGCTCTGTGACCTGGAGTTTGGCATACTCCTGCAAGAACACAGTCTAGGTTACACGCAGAAATACAGAAAACGTGAAGCACGTCTATGCCGTGGTTCTTCGCCTTTTTTTTTCTTTTATTAAAGCCTGATTGTACGATCAAGCAGTGGGATCATACTGCCTCATATTACTGTTGGTGTTACAGCATGTTACCAGGAGGCTAAGTGCACAAGAGCATGATCGTTAAGGTAGCCAGGTTGAAAAACAACAAACTTCCCCTTTAACTATTACATACTGTTAATATTAGCATTAGCAAGGAGGATTTTACAACAGACAGGAGTTTGCTCATTGACTGCTTGTACACGCAGTTTTTCAATGCGTCAGTTCATTCACCTCTGCAACTTCAAAGATGTTACCTGGAAAAGTTTGTAGTAGTAGCAAAATATGCTGTCCCCCATCAGATTGTTGCGTGCAAACTGTTGGCCTGCCAGTGCAATTTTTTGTGCCTAGAAGACAGAAAGAAATAAAGCAACTTGAATTATACTGGGTTACTCTAATGAAATGGTACAAAGTTTTTTTTATATATATATATATATATTTTACTTTTTATATGAGCAAACCCATAAACATTAAATATCCAGTGAAAGGCTTGTATAACTTGCAGTGTACCTCCCCAACGGATTAATCTGATTAAGTGACTATTTAACAGCCCAAAAGAGAGATGCGGCCTTAAAACATCCCTCTATAATCATTTTACAGTCGCCATCACCTCTTCATCATGATCTTGAGCCCACTTGATCTTCTCCAGCAGGTCTCCCAGGTCGGCCCTGATTGGGATGTAGTGTTCCCATGGCCGCAGCTCCCCGTAGAAATGCTCATAGTAGCCAGAATCTTGCTTTAAGACAACGCTGTCCCCGGCCAGTAGATAAGGCAGTCGATACGCTGCCACGGTGCCGTCGATGTTTATCTGGTACTTGAACTGTTGATGGTGGAACACAAAACACAAATGATATATGATATAACATTTGCTGTAGCTTGCCAGCAGCCGCGCAGGGAGGAATTCTCACCTTGAAAAAGTCAAAGAAAGAGACATGTTTGACCAGCGGCCCGTAGAGGCTCTCATCATGCTTGAAGAAGAAGAAGTTGGTAAAGGCAGCGTCTATCGTGTCGGGATGTGCCCTGGAAAGCTTGACCAGCTCCAGACGCTCCTGGCGACTGTCCCGCCCTCTCCAGAAGGCAACGGCCTTCTTCTCAGCCCATGAAGGCCCAGTGTTCGCCTGCACCGACATCATGTCCAGGCTTACTCTGTTCACAGGAGGGGAAGGCGGGGTTACCTTCATGCAGAATTTTTGAACATTTCATGTCATATAAAGTATTACCTTCCCATCGTCTCAAGGACAGACTCAGTCAGGTCATAAGTGGGCATAACAATGTCTCTGGTATTGTTCGAGCCACACCAGGAGAAGATTGGATGAAGCTTCTCTGTGGGTTTTCTCTTCTCCAGCGGCCAGTCTCCCAGGTTCACAAAGAACTCCATATCAGGTAGCTGCACCTGCACATGCAGCACCACAGAGACACGGATGAAGTCTAAAGTGTCTAGCCATGGAAAAGGGACATTCTTGCCAACTGTACAAGGTGTGTTTAAAGATCCAAAAATGTTTTCACAAATGTAGTTTGACAACAGCTCACCTTTCTGCTCAGTGACAGGAGAATAGCGTCCATAAAGATTCTGAAGCCTACATGCTCACCAAATGTTTTAACGTAGACCTAAAGGCAAGAGCAAACTACGTGAACATAAATGCAGCACGAGATATAAATATGAACCAGTATGTATCTAAAGCTAAAGTCCTATTACAGCTTATTAAACATTATAAGAGTGGATCTGTAGAGTCTGTCTGCTGTTTACCACCACTTACATAATACTCCATTGCTCAACAACATGTAAGAAAAACCTTGTCCAAATGCAAAGCTTTTGATGCATACGTCATTTATCCATATTTTTAGAAAAAAATATATAAAAAAAATTTTTTTTAGAGGGGTTCATTTCCAACTTATCTATCCCAAATGTGTAGGACAGCGTTATGTATCTTGAGAGCTACACTTGTAAGACAACACTCACCCCGTCTAAGAACATGAGGTATAAATTACAATGGGATCATAAATCCTTAACAACAACACATAAATTACTGGATGTTCCCAGGTAAAGCTGCCACTCCGCAAATGACACTTGCGACGTCGTATCACGATTACAGCAACCCTGAAAGACTTCCAGACGCATCGTGAGAAGACCGGATCCTTGAACACCTGGGTAATAGGTGGCTCTCACAGGTGTGTCACATAGCTCCAGGCTCCCCTGGGTAACCATGTTACTGTACCAATACAGCTCTAATTGCTATTCAGCCTAGAGAAACACTATCCTTCCATGATGAACAGCCCCTTTTTATGGTTTTGTGGGCATTTTATGGCTGTATTTGAAGAACAAACCTGTCTGAGAAAATGACTTCATCAGTGTAAGTATGATTGTACAAACAGCATGAGTTTGATTTTCCTCACCATTTTAGCCTAATTTGAAGCAATTGTTGGTATATCAGGTTTGCTCTGAGGGGGATTACACAATAATATTAGCAATGTCAGAGATTAAAGACGTGAAACAAATTAAGCTGGCATTTATAACCGTCAGCCTCGGTACAATGATTCAATTAGCTCCCGTTTGCAGTCATGAAGCACAGTAAGTCTTTTTTCAGCTGATAAAGATAACAATAAATGTCTGCCCACCAAGGCGAATGTGGTTAGAATACTTGATTTTGCATTGAACTTTTCATATCCTTTTCACACATAGCTGACTACATTATTGTTAACAAAAGAAAAAAAAACAAATCACAGTTCTGGCTCCTGAATGTTCCTCTACCGTAATCCCAAACAGTACTTTACAGTGCTTAAGTCTTACCAACACTGCTTATTTATCTGGTAGTTACTTTATCAGTTCTCTTATGGTCCTTCAAGAAGCAACTACATTAGTATTATTGTGAACTATGAATCATTATTACAGGCTAAAAACGTAATTTAAAATAAATACTTATTTGCAGGAAAAGAAAGGATATGTTTGGAACACATCACTAAACAATGTGACGACAGAAATGGGGACACCCTTTCATGTCATTTCATACTGAAGCCTAATCCTCTCTGATCTACTTCTGTCATCCCAAGCCAGGATACCTTGTTGTCTTTGACGGTGTAGTGGCAGAGGCTCTGCCGCTGCCCAAAGCGCTGCGGGATCTCCTGAGCGTTGCGATCTGGGTCGACGCTCGAGTAAAGGGAAAGGTCCCGCTCTATCTGGGGGAAGGACTGAGGACAGTGCATATGGGCCTCCCAGACGGAGCCACTGGGCTGGGGACAGTCACAGCCTTCATGGTAGACTGGGCCTGGAGAGGAAAAATATAAATCACAGTCAACACATGACGCTCAGCACACGCGTTACATGTATGTCACATGCGCTCCTGTGCGGGAAGTTCTTCTGATAACGGCAGTGGATGTCAGCTCATCCCAAAACCTTTTTTTCTTTTTTGAAATGCAGTTTGGATCACAATCTACCTTTTAGAATAAATGGTGACTTGGCGACATGTTTGTTCATGAGCAGAATTTGGATGTGAAGGTCCGTGTAGCTGGCATACATTCTGTAGCGCACCAGGAAGGAGCCATCCTGACGATCCAGGACTTGGATCCAAATCCTGGTGAACTGCTCTGACAGAGACACAATCTTCACTTCAAACGTTTTATCGCCTGGCGATGTTGTCAAACTGCGGGGAAGAGAACACATACAGCGACATGTCGGGAAACAATGACGCCAGGGAAACATTAGCATGCTGCCTTTGGGGTAAAAACTCTGTTAATAACAGGAAAGTACCTGAAATCCAAACTGATGTGGATGCCTCACATCCTCCAAATTGTAATTAAACCCAAATTCAACAGATATTGTGTATGTCAATGCACAACTGTGTAGTCTTATTCTTCTCAGATATACGATCAGTCCCGTTTACCATCAACATGGCTTCACAGTCAGACTCACACTTTTACAGTAAAATGATGTAATATAACTTTTACATGCACAGAGGATTGGCTGGGTTACCAAAAAAGATCTCCCCCAACAACATATTATATTTTGTCGTAGATGAACTAGTTTCGAAAGTCCACATCAAGATGCAGCTGAAAGTGGATTCATTGAAAAACCACCAGGAACAGAAATGTTTTTTTTTTTTTCTCCTAATAGAGCTTCCAGCCAGCAAATGCTCCCTATGCCTGATGTAAACACTGTACTGTTTATTCTATAGATATGCTATATATAACCTTTACATTCTACAACATGTTATTCATTGCTGTCCTATTATGATAATGACTTGAGTTTGGTGTTTATAATCAAATGGATTTACACTCATATGACATACCAAACTTTATGACATTAAACATACTTTTTTTTAATACTGCCCAACTCCACTGCAATCAAATGTGTCGAGCTTTCTGAAGAAGAAAGCCTGCCGCTGATCTCACTTCATGTCCCCTCGGCACAGACACGGCGATGTTGTGTCACGTCTGTACCAGCAGACAACAATAACGCTGCATTGTCGACACAGAAAAGGAGAAACTGATATCTTGAGACCCAGAGTGTGTGTGCGAAAGTGACGCCCGTCGAGTGACCACACATGGAGCAGGACACCTTCATTGGGCCCATGGGAGCTCTGTGATGAACGGAGTCATGTGGCATGTTTCTCCTGGGGCGCAGGCTTTCATGTCTGTGCTGTCTGGCTTAAAACTCACTCTGTCTACTGCACCGCACGCGGTCTAAAGCTTTACTACGCTGCCCCACTTTTTTTTTTCTCCTTTCTTGCACTTAAGCAATGTTCTGCAACTACCAAAAACACAATAACTGTTTTCATCGTGAACACTGGAAAAAAAAGTTTATGTTGTCCATCTGCGGGACACATTGCAAACAGGACATCTCAAAAACTTAAACGTGATGACATTTGAAAATGTGGGTCTTGTGCTGAGGGAAATTAACTGTCTCTGCCTTTGGGCTGAATATAATGTTGTTTTTTGGGTTTTTTTTCAACAAAAACAAACTCAAAGCAGTAGACAAAACAGGCAGCATCTTAGTGTAAACAGTACAGCTGCTAAGAAATGGACATTAGCTTGCGGTGTTGATTACGTTTCGGTAATAGACACAAGCCCACTATTAACCGAGAAAAAAACAGGTATGAACTTTCTTTTACAATTTAGATAACTAAACGTTTTTTGGCTCAAACTTGAAGGCATCATTGCTCACCAATGACATCAGTTTGTTGCAGCTGGAACCAAAAAAAAAACAAACAAAAAAAAACCCGGTCATTAATTCACGGCGGCGGCTCGGCGGACACTCTTACTTTCTCCCCGAGTCGTCCGCCGCCTGGATGTAGAAGAACCGGGCCGGCAGCACGACGTCCGCCTCCAGTCCGGGTCCCCACACCAAAGTTTTGTCGGCGCTGGGCACCGGGCTGGCCCGAGCCGCCGGGAGTTCGACCGAGCCCAAACTCAAGAGCGCCAGCAACCACGGCAGCCGCCGGAGCGACATCATTGTCCCGCCTCGACTCCCCGCTACCCGCCGCCCGCCTTTCTATGCGGTTTTAGCCCTCAAACCTGCCATTGTTGGGTTTGAAATATATCGACACGAGAGGATGAATTGAGGGGCTCCGGGTGACTGCTCCGCGAGTTCAGGCTCCATTTGAAACGACACAGTCCGCCGGCGGCATTGCTAACAGCTGCTGCGGCTGCCAGACACGGAAAGCTGGGTTTCTAAGAGCCGCTGGCAGGTGTTCAGAGGTAAAAAGGCCTTTCTGTGAAATACTTTAGAAAAAATCTTCAACCCTCAACTATGTTGTCGCCCTGTCGCGCTCCTTCTTCTTCGTCTCCTTTTTTGGGTGCATCGCAGCGCCACCAGCTGGAGCGGAGGGAGGAGGGACCGTAAACTTACCATAACTGTTCACGCTCTCCTCCCTCTTCTTATCATCATTATTTTTATGTATTTATTTTCTCAACATCTGTGAATGTTATCTTGAAAGAGAGAGTACAATTTTATTTTCTCGAAAAAAATGATGATAATAATAAACATTCAAAGTTGATGAAAAAAATTATGCATCCACAAATTCTTATAATAACAGAAAATTAGTGGGGGAAAAAAAAGTTAAGTATGACTTTAAAGATGTTGAAAAACACACAAAAAAACAGTAAAAAAAAAAGTGTAAAAGTATAGTCCGTCTTTCAAGATTTTGTAATGAAAATGAGATGAGGAATCAGACTCCCGTTCTCCCGGGAACTTAAGATCACATAATTCAAAGCTTGCGGTATCTGATTCATTATCAGTTCAGTTCACTATCAGGTTCACAATCAGTGAACCTGATAGAATTGCTCGACAATTGGATCAGAAAAATTCAAATCTATGTTTTTCCTACTTTAAAACACAGCCTAGACATTATAATTTCCTGCTTTTTTTTGGGGGGGGGGGGGGGGGGGGGTTTACCCTCCCCATCCTCTCTTCTCCCGAATGTTTTTGCTACCTTTTTTTCCATTAATGTGATTCACTTGTGTGGCTTCTTTTGCAAATTCCATTTCCTTTCAATCATGTAGGCTTCACCCTGGCCTCCATCTGAAACCATAGAACCTTCTTCGTTCTCCTCGTTCCGACAGCTGCTGATATATATAACTCAGGTGAGTATCCAGTAAATTAATCTTGTCATGTCAGGAAAAAGAAACTGATATTTCAGCAGACATCTCTGTTAAACCGCGCTGTGGTGTTTTCTGGATGTCTCGAGCATACATGCTGCCTCCAGGCATTTCTGATAGACCACATTTGCAGAAGGCATGAAGAGCCCCGCAGGTCCGGATCCACTTTGCATTCAGCAGGAAACACTTGCACCACTTAATCTGAGCTCTCAACTGTGTACATCAATGTTTATTCAGTTTGCATCAACATGTTTTCAGTTCTTTTTTTTTTTTCTTTTTTTTTGCCAAGTAATTCCTATTACACTAGTATCATATCAACAAGAACGAAAAGTGGTAGAATCCAGTTAAATAAGACAAACTTTGCTGCCATCATTGAGAAAACCAGAGAAATGCTTTTTCAGGATACTACAGTGTGAACAGAGTTCCAGTGACAGAGCCAGAATACCAACAGGTATAACATAGACAGAGAAAAATAGCCCAGGAATGTTTTTTTTTTTGTTTTTTGTTTTTTATCTTTTATCATTTTTTTGTTTCATCTTTCTCCCAAGATTGAAAAGTACAGTTAATATAAAAAAAACAAAAACATACTAACAAAACACCCTGTCAGTAGAAGTATGATTTTTTTTTTCCTTTTCCTTTTTATCTCTGCTATTGAAAGAAGTGCACTGAAAACAAATCTCATTGATGGTAAAGAGACGGGAGAGAAATGCATTAATTTATGTATTTAGTCATGTTTAAGACACATCATCGAGTCAAATGGCATGTAACTCTAAATTTCAGGCGGCTCTAGTTTGGCGAAAATAGATTCTCTTTTTTTTTAAGCTTGGCGTGTGTTTTATCGTGTGGGGAATGTGACGTCAGCAGGGTCGAAGCTCAACCCCGAGTGTCAATGCTCGTGTGTGTGTGTGTGTAAAGGCGAGATATTTGGGAATCTGCTCGAATTCAAAATACAGACAAATACACGAGTACAAAATATCCCCCTGTGTGCCGGCGTCGCGAGGCTACCCACTGACATGTACAACACAATCACAATATGATACAGGACCATGTATCATGAAACAGTTGTTGTTTTTAACGTACAAGAGCCTTCCCTTTGAGAGGCCGTCACCATCAAATATAAGACTGCGACAAGAGGATATCATCAAGAACAATACTGAATGAAAAATATTTGCCCACAGTTGAAATTGCTGCAAACTTTAAACACATGTACATCATTTCTTCACCAACTCACATTACTGGAGGAAAATGTTTTTGTTGTTTTTTTATTATTTTTGTTTTGTTTTTTTCTTAAATCCGAGCCATTTATTGATAAAGTCACCACGATCAAACAGATGCCTCTCCGCGCTGAGAACGCACAAACCACGACTTCTAAACGGGCGGAGAGAGGTGGGAGGGCGTCATTCATGTTGAATTGCTTTGGCAGAGGGAGAGTGCGTCGCTCTCCCTCTCTTTCACACAAACCCTCCAAACTTTTACATCTGACAAAGGCAGCTGACTCAGACGGTGAACCAGTAAGAACAAAAGAAGTAAATGAAAAACACCCTCTTGCTCGTTTTTTTTCTCTCCCTCTCAAAAGAAAACGGACTTATTCGACTTTGATGAAAGCTCCGCCGAGGACTACCTGCTCCCATCAACAGTACACATGACGACTACCACATATTAGCTCTTCGTTTACAATGAGTGCATCCACTCTTTGTTTTTTTTTTGTTTTTTTGTTTGTTTTTCTTTATGGCACGTGAATCGCATATAAGTTTATACTATAGAGAGAAACACACCGTGTCCAGAGCACGTTTTTTTTTTTTTTTTTTTTTAACTCTTAAAGCCTTTGCGTACGCTTCACGCTGATCTGCCCCTCGTTGTCATACAGTTCCAGTCAGGGAGTGAAATATTCCACATTGTAATTGAATGCTTTTGCAAGTGGCAGCAGCGAAAACGTGAAATTACATCAGTGATTAGACTGAACAGGGTTAAGTAGGAACGTCTGATTTGTGTTTGCACTGTGCAGCCCGGAGTGACTGGTATTAACTCAGTGTCATTTTAGTGTAGAGAAAGCGAACTATGTGCATTTATATTGTGTCAAGTAAGAGAAAAAAATAACTAAAAAAAGGAAGAGAAAAAAAGGGAAAGTAACACAAGTTTTGGCTTAATAGCAATGCAGGTATACATTTCCCTTTTTATATATAGTTTTTTTCAATATTTCAAAAAATATAAAGTTTCTCAGTTTCTGTCGTTTGTTTATATCATTAAATAAAACTTTTTTTTTTTTTAATATTTGTATCTCCTGTTAAAATAGCATTAAAGTAGCATGCTGCTGTTTAATATGGCAGTTGGATATTTTTCTTTAATGGTCATCCAGTTTTTTTTTCGTTTTTTTTTCATGCATTTCTTGTTGGTTTCTTCACTTCTGAGTATCTACACAGTGAGGTCCAGAAAACTCAAATCCAATCATTCGCACACACATGCACACACAAACGCACGCACACACACACACACATGCGTGAGCGCACACACACGCACACGTTCACACACACACGCACACACACACACACACACACACACACACACACACACACACACACTGGTTCTTTTTCGTTCCATCTTCAGTCCCTCAGACACGGCCGTCCTCTCGCTGTCCTTCTCGCCACGCGTTTTGACAGGGAGCTCACCCGCCCTCATCCGTCGACAACATGACGCCGCTGCGTGTAAAGTCAGTTCAGAAGCCGTAAAGACGAAGTCACTCTGGAGTCTGTCTTTTCATTCCCCTCCTCCGCAGAGTGGAAGTCCCTGCTCTGGCGTAATCGCTCCAAGGGCAGCCTCAGAAATCTGTCCTTCTGCTAGAACTGGTACCACTTCTTGTCCTTGCACTTTAACATCAGCTGTAAAAAAGAAGATTCACATAATGTCAACACTGAGATCGTTTCCTGTAAACAGACGTTGACAGGAAATAAATGTGTAGATAAATGAGGACTCAGTCGAAATTTGCCTGCTATGTCATATCTTTTGAGGGATGAAGAGTGTCTGAATGCAAATCATTAATAGTCACACTGTATAGTACATCATTTAGTCATGTTAAGTCATGTTAACTCACTGACTTATTTCTAGATTACTTGATTTTTTTTTGTTTATGAAAACTTTCGGTCAATGTTTCCCAAAGAAAAAGATGACTTTTTTTTTAATCCAGAAGGTAATCGGTTTACTTTTATGTAGGAAGAAAGAAACCAGAGGATGTTCAAATTTAAGAAACTGGGATTAGATTTTTTTTAAGTAACTGATTCAATCCATTTAAATCAACCAAATTTTGCAGCTCTAACATTATGTTATTGTGTGTTTGTGTGTCATTATTAAATCGAGCAATGAATGACTGCAACTGAACTGGTTTTTGTATCTTATTTTACTTTAACATTTCTGCTATAACTGGAGTATATAGTGTTTATAATATTGACACTATAGCTTGAAATTATAAAATTATTATTTATGAAAACTCTCATGAAAGGCAACCTGAGCCAAATGTATATATATATATATATAGATAGATAGATAGATAGATAGATAGATAGATAGATAGATAGATAGATAGATAGATAGATAGATAGATAGATAGATAGATAGATAGATAAGGTTTTAAACAGTAAATATGAACCTAAATGAGTTGATTTTTTGCAATAGATGTTATTACCCTTGATTTATTAGTTTTATTTTTTTTTGGACACTAAAGTAGACACAGAGAAGAAACAAGATGTGCAGGTGAGACCAAATAAAACCCAGGAGGCATCTAGAGGGAATCATGTGATCAACAAACAAGCAACCGTATGAAACATTAAGTAAGTAATGTACAGTACCATAAACCAAGCAAAGGCAAGGCACAAGATACAACAAAGCAATGTGTGTATGTGTGTGTGTGAGAGAGAGATGTTTTGACCTCATGAGCGTGTTTGGAGAAGGTTTCTGCGCTGGTCATCATCAGAGCGGTTCGTTCCTCCAGCTCTCCGAGCCTCTGGCCTCTCTCATCCAGAGCGATGCGGGCTCGTGCCAGCTCGCCCACCGCTCCGCTCGCGGCCACCTTCATGCCCTCCACCCCTGCCTGTCCGGGGATGTGCTGGGCCAGACTCCGGGAAGCCTTGCCAGCCGCTGCTTCTCCAACTGAAGGACCAGAGAGGCAGACAGGCAGACTTTAGTACCACGTAAGGTAGACAATATTCTGTTTATTCAGGTGGATCATCACCAACTGGAATCAGGATTTTGTAAGGAGAGGAAAGACCAGAACCACTCACAGAGCTCTTCTCTGTCGAATGTGTGAGCATTTCCTCCGAAGAAGCCCTTCAGGAAGCCTCTATTCTGGGCTTCTGGTGTTTCTATAGGTGTAAACAGTTCTCCCAGCATTTCCTACGATGAAGAAATGAAAATTACATATCCTACTGAGTCGGTTTTTTGGTCTGTTTCTTTTGACTCATTTTAGCTACCCTACTAAGTCCTGACGTGCTCAATAACGACAGAAAAACAAGAGGCGGCCATGGAGGTCCTGTTCAGCAGTTCAGCAAAAGATACAGGCCAAATATTTGGTTCACCATTGAAAGTTTTGGAGAATTGATCGACTTCCGAATCTACCTATTATGATTTTGAAGTGTGATTTTTAAAGTGAAATTGTTCTGCTGTAAAATCTAAAATAAAAATATTTTTATGAAATCCTAAATTGTGAGTTGTTGTTTTAGCTCCAAAGTGTCAGGAAATGTGTGTTTACACGTGTGTATGCATGTATGTGTGTGTGTGTGTGTGTGTGTGTGTATGTGTGCATATACACACACATGCACACATAATTGCATACATGACTGTACAACACTGAGTGTCCCATCCTATGCTAACGTTTCCTGGATGGACCATAAGCTGATTCTCTGCTGTTTGCCCACAGGTGGCAGTATGGCAGCATCGTGATAGCAGCTCCCCTAATGTCCCTTCTCATCACTCAGACTTCGGGAATGGCTATTAGTATGAATAAACACATCTATGAATATAAATGTGGTCATGTGGACACACTCACGCACACACACACACACACACACACGCACGCAGGCACGCACGCATGCAGACACACATACACACAGTGTGAAGTCACATGCAATCAGCCCAGTGGAGTTTAATCCACATTTGACAGGCGTGACATTTCACCTGACAGCACAGTTGGTGACAATGGCACCTGCTCATACACTCACAAATACTTCTCTGAACTCAGGAACAAAGTACGGCAGGATTTAGAGCAAAAAAAAAAAAAATGTGGCGACTGCAGCACTGACCTGCAGGTTGTCAAACATCTCCTGGCTGTATGTAATTCTCTGGATCTCTGTCGGAGAGCTGAGATACAGTGCCTGCCCCCCGTTGGTGAAGCAAAAGGTTCTTGCAATTCGCATGTCTGTCAGAGGCAGGAAACTGACATCCATCAGCGGTCTTAGACTGGGCAAACTGTGGGCAGAGTGACAGCAGCAAAAAAGCATGAACGTCATAGTTGTGCTGCCCAGCAGAATCAAAGCAGTATGAATCACAGCATTACTTATCACACTTTTTTTTCCCCCCTCAAATCATCTGGTTCATGAGTGAACCTTCAAGCCCTAAACACTCTTCAGATGTATGAATCATATGAATTGTGCTCTTAGGGGCATGAATAAAACTACCACGTTTCACATATCCCACTATTTACAGTTCACCTGTGAAGAGGACACACTTGATCCAGACACCGGAAAGCACAAAGCATCAGTGTTGTACTCGCTTCAGTCTAATTCAGTGTAAATATTAATTATCGGCAATTATGGCAAACAAACACACAAAGATGATGAGTTCATACCTGAGAGTCATGACGTGCCCGTTGGCACAGAAGCAGGCCAGGCACACACTGTTACACACGGAGACCACGTCGGCTCGCAGCACAAAGGACGACTCGGTGATGTTGTGGACAAAGAGGCAAGATTGTGAGGGCATCAGAAATACTTTTGCCTGCCTCTCCGAGCACACCACAGCCAGATGTCCCTCTCCGCAGGCGTCCTGGGAGGACGAGGGTGAAAAGTTAACCAGCTTGCGCCTCCGCGGTCTGTCAGGGTCCTCGGGGGCGTTGAGGTCTCGCCAAACCTCGTAGGGGCTTTGAATGTGCACCCCCATGCAGTCCAAGAAGCCAAAACGCAGCACAGAGCCCTTTAGCATCAGAGTGGCTCCTGGGAGTGTTTGGTGCAGTCAACAGAGGGGAAGACGAAAGCTCAGATTTTAAGAGTTACAGAGCATTAAAAAAAAAAAAAAAAAAAAAAAGTAAAGCATCTACAGTAAACTTATTTCTTTGGTGCAAACATAGTTTTATTTGTTTTTGGTAATAATCATCCATGACACCTCTGTTTGGCAAAAAAAAAAAAAATAGAATAAAATAAAAACTAAAACAGGTTCACATACTCACACGACGGAGCCTCTTATGATCTGTAATTCACTGAAGTCTATGATTTTCAGATGCACTGAAGTTGCCGAGGACATATTGCGTAAGAATCTATCCGCCGCCTACTGGAAATTCAACAAAGCAACAAAACTTGCTTCATGTTTGCCTGTCTTTACAGCTCCAAATCTGTGACCTGTCAGTAATACATTTGCTTGCAGTGCGTTCAGTCTCAGGAGAAACACTGCTGCTTCAAAGAGCCTGGATTTTTGAATCTATTGATGTTTTCACTCTGAGCAGGAGACCTTTTTCCTCACACAGCAGGGTCCCTGAACTGGTAATGCATGTCTGAATGGCTCACTTTTGTTTAGTCAACACAATGCGGTGGCAAAATCTATGCTCGTTCTTGAGCACAGAAGGAAGTCGAGGCATGATCACGCAAGACAAGCCCGATCAAAGCGTTCGTGGAAAACAGTTTTGTCTTCGAAGCAGACAAGTGTGCAGATGAATGAGTGGGACTGCTGGAGAGCTTTCAAACACAGTCCCACTGAGTGTTTTAGCAGCTTTCAGCTCAGTCTTTTGGTTTCAGTAGATGAAGTTGGTGACATGACAGAGACATTTGGGCACTAGATGTTTGCACACAGAGCTACTTAAAAGTGAGAGTTCGACTGCAGATGAACCTTTTCTCTGTCTCCGCTGGAGGCAACTGTCTTCTAAAATATGTACCATGCCGAATCCGTAATGTGATGAAATATTAATGTTGTGTTTGATCTGATTTGTGTAATTTTTAAAAGACACAGTTTGGCCTTTCTTCGAGCATTTTGTCTGAAACATGTTTCACGGCATGTCTCACCAAGTTTGCCTAGTTTCTATAAAGGCTCAAAATTAAGACACAAGTACCTTAAAATAAGACACAATCAACAAACAAAAAGCCTTTCAGTGAGATACAGGTTATTAAATCTTATTTCAAGAAAACAGTTCCACTGACTTCCTATAAGCAAAGTTTTAATTACTGTCTGGATTCCTGTTATATTTGCCTGAGCAAATCATAATGTTAAGCCCAAACATTTGCTCTGTGAGATCACACTGACGTTGACCTTTGACCCTCTTATCAGTTAATCCTTGAGCTGAAGTTGACATTTGTGCCGAATCGGAGAAAGAATCCTTCCAGGTTTCGCTGAAATATGATGAAAATGACATGAGTCACAGCACAGCTGACCTCTGACCTTTTGGGTACAAAAGGCATTTGTGTGAAATGTTGTCAGCATCAGCAGATGACATTGAGTGTTGTGGCTAAACATGTGTTTTCTTAGGTCAAAGTGACTTTGACCTTTAACCCCCAAATTCAATAATCTTTTCCTTGAAATGATATTTGTGCCAGACTTCATATGGTATCATGTGGATGTGGGCCACTTGTGGCGTTGATGCAGCACTGCTAGAGGAAATCGATGTGAGCTGAAAGTGGCCCTCGTGTAAAACAGCAAACATGGCCCCAATATTCCAAATCATACAGCGACGACATGCCACAGTCGATGTAGGCCGACCTGCGTGTAAACCTAAACTGTCCCACATTTGAGGCCCTGCTTGATCTCAGCCAGCTATGTTTCTCCATTCTGGAAAACGGAAGTTCCACGCAAAGGCCATCATTCCACGCAAAGGCCATCATTCCGTGCAGGATGTGGTCCGGATGAGTGTCATTTGCAAAACTGTTGTGAGCTACAACAGTTTTGCCTTCGGGGTGAGCTATTGCATCCACAAAATATTCGTATGCAATGAAAGACAGAAATGAAAGACATAATCCTTCACGCCACGACTGGCACCAGCATGGGAGCATATAAACACTTTGATTCTTTTTTTTTTTTTTTTTATATTTGTTTTGCCCTTTGACCGGAAATCAGACAAATATACCAGGCAAGATTTTGTGGTGTTCAAATGTCAATTTGGGTTAAGTGGGTAACTCTTGAAATTAATACTGTAGCTAATAAAATGCATGGTTGGCTAGATGCAAAACCTTTATAAATGTAGTCTGGACAATTCTTAATCACTACTATGTAGAGTATTATAGGTAAACTGCCTGAGGACCATTTAAAAGATCATGACCTCTATGTGGACTTACCGCTGGGGCCAATGGTGACGGGTTCCTCCATCCTCTCCTCCTGGTCGGTGGGAATAGACATGGGGATGAGTAGGATAACACCGAGGCTGGTGCCCACCCACAGGCATGGCGTGGGCAGGGCGTCACTCTTTCGCCCGTAGGACTCTCCAAACTGCAGAGTGGTGATTGCCTCTTTGGTGTCCCGGTCGATGCTGGACACGCTGGAACTGCGTGAGCGGCTGAAGGAGTTTTCACGACTCTCTGCAGCAGCAGCAGCAGCAGCAGCAGCAACCAGCACAAACAGAAGCGAGAAACAACGCAAGAAGAGAGAGACATGAAGCGATTGACAGGGGAGGTTGAGAAAAAAATATAGTGGAAAGAGAGAGATGACAGGAGTCGGAGTGGCAGAGGAGAGCAGCAGCGTTGTGGACAAGGAAGAGAATAGAGAGAGCAGGAGAAGACGCTCAAAAGAAAAAAAAGCGCAGAGGAGAAATTCTAAAGGTCAGTCATGGTGTCTGAGCAGACTGTGTGCACGTATAAACACATATAAAGAGAGGTGATACACTGAGAGGCAAAGTGATTAATCAATACAAACATATTGCGACGCCTGGTACACAAACAAACACACTCTCACACACACACAATCTCCTCGGTCTTTATTTACTGAGAACACACTGTTCTACTCAGACCTGCCGACACACTCAGGTGCTACATATTGTTGACACACACACGTATGCACGCACACACGTACACACAGAGGCTTTAACTCTTTTTGAGTGCTACCCATTTAAGTCCTCCATTGTGTACTTAAAGCGTCCATCATAGAGGTATTTCTGTATTGCTGCGTTTCTGAATTATTCAGAGCTACGCAGTGTTCAGTACTGCATTCTCAGCCTAACGTTACACAGAGCGCAGACTTTATGTAACAACGACCACAGATGGAAAGCAAAGCCTTGTGGACACATATCAGCCTAAAATGAATTGTATTTTGACAGATGTGCCACTCTCGGGAACATTTCCAGGCAATATGAGAAAATCAGCACACAGGCTAAAATAAGACGTTTGGAGGCTTTGGAGAGACATTGTTCAGCGCGAATGCTGCCTACAGTATCGTCCAGCTCCTACTCATCAGGATTTGCTGGCATGTTTTTTTTGCATGAAACAGGGCCACATGACGGACTGACATACTGACTGACTGACGGACGAACGTTTATTCATCAGCAGGACAGTTGTGGATGGATTCGTGGCCGAAGCCCCCTTACCTCTGTCGCTCCAGCAGTAGTGGGTGGAGGTGTGGTGCTCGTCATGCGAGTACATAGTGACTCCGTGTAACTGCTGAAGCATTGCCCTCCTGGATGCATAACCTAACCATCCCCCCCGACGACATGAATCCAGTAAACAAACACCCCACCACCACCCCAGTCCCACAAATCCCCCCAAACAACACACGCACACACACACACACAAAAAAAACCAACAAGCGCAGCCATATGACCAACAAACAGACAAGACGGACAGATGGACAGCGGTACCAGTGAATGACAGAAAGGGAAAGAAAGAAAGATGCAGCTGAGTGTGGAAAGATCGCTTCAAATATACACAGTCAGAGACGGAGAGGGCAGCTTGTGTATTTTCCTGGCAGCCACTCAAGCTCTACTAGCATACCAGTCGTCTCTCTAGACCCCATCTCAGCACCATCTGCTCAATGAAACACTGTCGGTGAGAGCAGAATGTTTCTACAACTCCGATGTTATCAATCAGCGTGATCACGTGGGACTGTGTTTGAATATTGCGCTACTTTCAATGAGCTTTCGCGTGTTTCTCAGCTTTTCCCGCGTCGCCCAATGCTGCCACGTCATGTCATTCTATGGCCAACATTTTGCTGCAACGAAAACATAGTGAAGTGAAAATCAGCATCCCCATGATTTATCATATGTCAGCGCGATGGTTTGATTAGGTCGGATGAGATTGAAAAATAGGAAACACCTTGGTTTCGCAAAATATTGTGGGGAGGGTCGGCGTTCAGATGATTCTGCCGTCAATTGCAAGATCAGCTGCTTGTTGGACACATCCAGCAAAAAACAAACAAATAAAGGACCAAAAAAACTATAAGAGAAGCAAAGTATGACACTATATACATTGCATATGGATATCATCACAATGAAATGTCGCATATGAAAAACAAACTATAACTTTAAATTTACGTTATATATGGATATTATTTCATTGGCATGAAGTTACATGTAAAGTAAATAACTATAATGTTATATACATGTGGGCATCATCACATTGGTGTGAAAAGACATGCAAAAAGGATTTGAGATAACAGATTATATACCTTCATTTATAATACCACATAATGCCGTATGTGCGTTATTCATGTATCATTTGATGAGACCAGTTTGTACCCACATGCAGCCAAGTGGGGTCAGTTTGGAGCTTCTTAAAATGACTTTTGCCTCATAACCAAGATTTTGCACAAGTTTTGCAATTGCTCCATTGCTGCTAACTAATTTAGAACCAATGCGGTATCAACCGGACATGAAAACCTACTAATGCATTTGTACTGAAAAGGTATCAATAAATTTCAGAACATTAGTCGGAATTCTGGTATCGCGACAAAGCCGCTACACGATGCTGCAGACAGCCAGTCAGACACAATGGGCTTTTCGTGTGAGTCTGGGAGAGCAGCAGCAGCCTGGTTTTTCCATGTGTCACTGGGGTGTGTTGACGTGCGACAGAGCCTGTGGGGTGCTGGCTAATGAAAGTCAGGCACAGTGGTGCCCTGACAGGACACAGGAACCCCTGGGGGGCCCTTACTGGGAGCTGGAGGCAGTGTCAGGGAAGCAATGAGGGCGGACAGACAGACAGACACAAAAAACAACAACAAAAAAACCCCCAAAACAGATTGATATGGTTGTGCATGCACATACACTCGCACACGCTGCAGAGAGATGAGGTCAGGCATCTGGAGATGATGCTGCACTCTTTGCTTTCATTTGTACAATTTTCGAAAAACCAATGAAAACTCGTGCATAGACGTGTCAGATGGATTTACTTGTGTGATTTAGGTCTATCTGACCTCAAAATATAACATTTTTTGAGCAAATAAATGAATCATTGAGTGGTCCAGCAGGGTTATCTGACATTACAAAGGAAACTAAAAGCAGCATTTCAGTTGTCTTGCATTCAAGCAGGGATGATGCATCTGTCGTGACAGTTGGTGAGTCACCGCAAGTCTGTTGCACTATAATGTATTTTAGTACTGCTTATAGGATACACACATTGCACACTTAATTTAACACTGGGGAAAACGTCACCTCCTCCCTCTGCTGACACACTGCCAGTTTTGAGAGCATGCCCACATATAAATCTAACTAACACACATTTTCAATATTTAATTAGCCTGCTGCTTAACTGAGATGGGAGGTATGGAAATGCATTATGTGTTGAGTCTGGCTTCCCCTGCCATTTCCCTCCTCTGTCTCCTTGACTGGCGCACAGGCCTCATTAACATCGTCCTCATCTCCAGCACCACTTGTTGACCTTTAATTATTCCAGTTATCCTGCTGGCTCTTCACTGTGGTAAAGCAGCGCCACAGATAAACAACAGAGCAAAATGTAGCTAACAGATAGACATTATGTAATGGCCTGCTCAGAGAAGCAACTGTTTCATTCACATATGAAGCGTTTTTCTGTTATGTGACCCAAAAGGAGGAAGAGGAGCTGCAATTTGATGTGAGAATATTGAACAAAAATAATATTTCAAACCGGCTGAAGAACTGCGCTGAAACCAAAAATTCAAGAAAGAAATCATAGACCAGGATGTGGGGGGATGGTGGCGTGTACATTTCATTTGAAAAAAAAAAAAATCCTTAAAAACGTTTATGCGTCCTTGGGGTTCCTGAAGGGTGCAATATGAAGTAAAGTTATTACCATACGACTGGCACACGCATGACACATGATACCATTTCAGTCTGCGTTTACAAATGTATGCTGCAACATGATGCTTTATAAGGTGGTCAGGAGTCAGTCTTTTCGCAATCGACCCAAGGTATCATGCTATATATAATTTAAGATTCTTATCAGATTTGTGAAGGTTAAGATTTCCATGGTGTTGCTGGAGGAATGCATGTGCTCTGCAAACATCACAGAGACACAGACATTGTAGAAAAACAGGATTTTCTTGTGTATCAAAAGCGGTTTTATTCTTTAAACTACTCCGCTGCAGGAGCAAGAGTGGCAATTTATATTATCTGTTGCATGGTTCAAAATCCACTCTCGAATACCCAAAAGTTTTTACAGTTGAGTTCATCCATAATGTTTTGTCTGTGGAACTAAAAAGGCAGAGACCCGAATGCAGTTGGTGAGAAAGCAGACAGTGCACAGCATGCATGTGCTAATTATCTTGGAGATAATCTGGACTGACGTATTGTGAACACCTCATCCACCATCACCCAGAGATGATTGTTCGTCAGTCCAGAGCGGCAGTTTCCTTCAAGGAAGAGTGCATTACTAGTTGAAAAGCAAGAAGGAAACTAAAAGGATGAGTTAGTCGAGGGGTTTCCCATGCAGCTTTCAGTTTAAAGCCTTTATGTCTTCATTTAGTGGTGTTCTAAAATCTGACCATCCGTTTGATATGACTCTTATTGATCATGCCAGCGGTCTACCGTGCCGCAGCCTTGTTAGGATGTGGCACACTGCTGCTCCATCAGTCAAAGTTTCTCTGGTGCTCAAGCAGCTACATTCATCTTTCCTTCACTGCGTGACATCCTCCGTTTTGGTTGTTTTAAATGTCAAGCTGCAAGCTAATTCAAAGTTTCACGTCATATGACACAAGACGCCTGTCAAACAACTTCTCCTGGCTATTCTAAGAGGTTAACGAATGGGTTCAGGCTGCATCAGTTTGGATGATAATGCGGCTGTAGCCGAGGCAGAGGCTTTCATAAAACTTTCAGCTAATGCTGATAGAAAGCGGTTTCCCTCTCGGCTCCAGGTCACTGCTTTATAATGAGGTTGATGGAGAGAATAGCCTGGAACCAGTTGTAGAAATGGTGTAGAGGGGTCGATACTGTGCTTATCCTGTTTATTATTTTCTGTGGTCATATCTTGCCTGCTCATGTGTGTCAAGACCATCCACCATGTTAAACCAGACATACCTTTCCAGGGTTTATATACCTTTGCTGCAGATGTGCAGAGAAGGTGATTGCTCCTTCGGCTGCCAGCATTTCAAAATCATGTGCTACTTTTGTCAGATGTTCTTGCAGGGTGGCTTACAGTGACATTTTGAGCTGTCACAGCGTTGACCCTCCAATGGGGAGATTAGCCTGTTGTGACCGAACTGAGGTTATGTGTTAATCTGACAGACTAAAAAGGAAGTACAGTGTGGACCATGAGCTCATGCCAGAGCTCTCTAGATCCCCCTCATCCCCTCAGGGGCCATGGGCTTAAAGGTGATGCACCTGTACAATATGAAGGCAGTGATGGAGATGCATCTGTTTTGTAAGTCAGAAAAAATGAAGCAAGTACATGGAAATATGATAATGCATGATCTGTAAATCTGCGGCTTAAGGTGGCAACGTACACAGGTCCCTGAAGTGGGTGATCCATAAGAACTGACAGAGATGATGATAATAGCCCTGGAGGCAGAGAAGCTATTAAGCCCTGCAGTGCTTTACTTTCAAGTGCGATATATATACCGATCAAGCAAAACATTATGACCACTGCATGTTAGCCATAAAATATAATGCAGCAGCCATGCAATAGATTATCCCTCCAGGAGTTTTTGTAATTCACAGTGCCGCTGAACTGTACTTGTTATACAGCGAGGTGTCCCTAAACTTTTGTCACCCTAATGCATATGAGTAGGATGAACAAACTTTTAGCGACACATGGATAACTCATTACAGTGCAACAGCATCATAAATTGCAGTCCCAGAAGCAATCATTAATATATGTCATCAACTTTCTCAGATTAACAGATTATATGAAAAAATGTTCTACATAAAACTCCCCCTGAACTGAAAATGAATGCAGAGCTGTTGCATTCCATTCCATGGTAAACATGCAGTGGTCATAATGTTTTGCTTGATCTGTGCTCATCTGAACTATTTTCACACTTGAAAGTAAAGCACTGCAGTGCTTAACAGCCTCTCTGCCTCCAGGGCCATTATCATCATGTCTGTCAGGTCTTATGGATCACCCACTTCAGAGACCCGCGGTTACTGTGGCCAGCGCCTGCTCTCCTTCCATTTCTACCACTGTCAGAGAATGAACCAGACTATGTGACTGAAACTCTACTGGAATCCAGTTCTGAAGTCCAAAGATATTTGGCTGTGCTTGTGCAGAGTATTAATATATATGAAACCACAAGAGAATGCCAGGAGACGAAGGATATTGTTTATTCTAAGTGAAGGGCTGGAGGGACTCAGTCTGTACAGACTGAGTGATTCAGTGTACAGTCTCTGCCATTTTGTTATGAACTTTATGAGGTCAAAGTCTCCCAATTATACAGCTGAGAATGTTGTTTTAAGTCCTTGACAGCGCATTCTCCAATCTGCTTTCTTTGTTTTTGATTGAGCCTGTTTAAAAGCTGAATTGCAAAGGAAAGCAAACAGCAAGATGAAAACATGAACCATTTGCTTTAAAAGAGTATTAAGATAATACACTAAAAGCAATGAAAGCACCCAGAACAATAACTAACTTTTGTTTTTGTCCAAAACTGTCAAACCTTAACAATAAATTCAGCCTCACTCTATTCATTTTCCAATACCAAACATTTGTCTATCCATTAAGTTCCGACTGTTCATGAAGATTCGACTTTCTTTGTTTTTTGTTGTTTGACCACTGAGAGACTCCAAATATGCAAATGTAATCATCTAAAATGGCATCTGAAATATTGATTTGTTTCGTATTGCAGCCAAGTCGGGTGGTTAGTAACACAAAGCATGTATGAATGAATAGACAGTGACTGTACTCTATTCAGTTAACTTCTTGCTAATGTCATTCATTCATTTATTTGCCCTGCTTGATATAGCGCAATAAACTGCACATCCTTCGTGGCTCACACTCGTCCCATGGGCTTTTGTGAAATTCCTGTGTGTAACAATTTAGGTTAAGTGATTGACTGAAATGTGGACGTGAAAAATGCGGACATGGCCCTCATTTATCAATCTTGCGTGAAAACGGGCGCAGATCCGAGCGCAGAATCGGTCTTACGACAGGACTTGCGTGTGATTCATGAAACTTGCGTATCTGACCAATTCCAGCGTACAAATGATCGGGTCTTGATAAATGCGACGGCTGAATTCGATCGTCATTAACAAGTCACGCCCATGGTTACGCCCTGAAATATTCCTGGTTAGGAGGCCTCGCCCACTGAGGTCAAACGTGGAGAGAAGAAACACTGGCAAGAAAATAAACTTTTCCTAGGTAGAAATAGGTATCCTGGCATCTGAAGTTGATTAAAACAAAGATGTGCTTTTTGGCAGTCTGAAAATGGGAATTTAAGGAGCTCATAAAAACATTGTGTGAAAGAGGATGATAGAGGCCGTCAATAGCGTTGCCGTAGGAACAGACTCCGCCTGGGTCTGAATAAAATTCTCAATAACTAACTTAACCAATGTTAATAATGATTTAAATGTATCTTTTATTCATCCACAGCCTAAAAGCTCAAGGCAATAAATAACACATTAATAGAAATTAACGGAACCCTAAAAAAGCCTTAATAAAATGTTTAAATGACTAAATGTTGTCCATTGTTGCATGCTTTAAGCCAGTTTCACCTAGGATACTTCAAACGTTACTGATTAAATACTGCAGCGCATTTCCAAAAGTTCAAGGTATAGTTTACATTTTAAAAGTGATGAATTAGGTCCTGTCTCCTCCGCGTGGCCCCCAGTGGAGGCTGTGCCGGCCACGGAGCATCGGCTCCTCTGGCTGCGCCAGCACACCGAAATGCTCATCCGTTGCCCAGTGCAATGCTGTGCAAAACTGAACAGGCCAAAATAATGTCGCACATTTTCTCTGGGGTTTACAGCAGCGTTCCCCCTGCTGGTCCAAGACAGAGTCACCTGCCCTTCAGCAACCCGAAGCAGCGCTCCACTGTGACCCGTGCAAGTGTGTGTGCGCACCGTTGAGCCTGCGCTCCTGCTCGGCAGCAAGGTTTGTCAGCCGATCGTATTTTTTTATTTTAACAAAAAAAGTGACAAAACGTGGGCTTTTTTCATTAGATTCATTAAATATTCATTAAATTCAATTTTATTTTGTTTTATTCGTTTAAAGAATCCGTTTTCATCTGTTCTGAATATGTGGCTGCTTATGCTTAGACGACAGCTGAGGTTTGTTTATTATTTTCAGACTCGCCAGATTTTGCCGCGCTGCACCGCAAATCCACAGACTCAGATTTTGCGTTTCACGAGCTCAGACCTGGCGTGAGATCTGATCGTAGCTTACGCTCACGTCCAAATTGATAAATACCGAAGCTTGCGTGGAAACGGCCGTACGCCCGTTTTTTCTGCCGTACGTTTGTTTGATAAATGAGGGACATGGTGTGCAAAGGTCTTGTGTGAATGATAGCAATTCATTTGGAAGAAAAGCCACGAGATTGTCAAAATGCCAGAGTGCAATCCAAGTTTGAAAAGATGTTTTGCACTTTTTATCCATCTCTATTATATTTGTAAAATAAAAAATGTGTGCACTCATACTCATACACTGAATTATACTGAAGTTAATATTGTTCAGAATGCACAGTCGGTGTGTTTCCCAGATAGGTAAGGCATAATTATGCTTAACAGCTAGAACAATGTCTTGTAATAATTGGCAGAAATTTGGTCAGTATTCTGTTTGGCCATAACATAAAAATACATGTGAACAGAACAACTAAATCATGGCGATTAATCGTTTTAAATCGCCAGACACATATTGAAGGTAAGTGACTTCATGAGAGAATGGTGGGATGGTTATCAGTTTTGGAGTAATTTGGAGCCTCACGTTTCGAGTAAATTTATGTGGATGTATTTAAGGAAATAAAAAAATAACAGACACTGCTGAGACTGCAGTGGAAAAACTACTTAAATGTATTTTTCTTTGTAATCTGTGCATTTTCCAGCAGGGCAATGGCAATGTGACACTGTGTAAAATGTGAATTAAGTTCTCACACCTACACAACTCATCTGTATATTTATGTGCTTGATCTCCATATTTCCAGGAGGAACCTCATGGCGGATGTGTGGGCTACTTATAATTCAGTCACTGAGTCGTAATGTCGGTACATATTAGACCACAAATAGGAAATAGGGAAACAGGCTGCGTGTGTGTAGTTGTCCATCAACAAGTAATGAGGCCACTGAATGGACAGTAAGTGTGGTTGCATTTAATTTCAAAAGCTAATTAGCTACATTAATCATTATTACGACTATCATACACTGATATTAGAATTAGAGTTGCACATTGCTTCCAACACTAGTGACCACACATAATTATCTCTCTTACACACATTATTATGTTGTGGCCATGCATTAAAATGGTTTTGGTTCCATGTACAATCAAACCGTTGCCAACTAATTTTTCACCTGAGCAGCACTGAGGATCCCTGATTTTTTTTTAAGAGCAATAATTCAACTTTGTTTTTATAGCTGAAAAACAAGTGAGAACAAGAGTAGCATCACAGACAGTTAGGTGACAGTGATTCAGTGTTGAGGATGTGCTAGTCTGCTACCTTGAATTTCCCATTATAATAGCCAAGTTTGGCTGGATGGGGGGAAATACTGTAAGATTTATTAGGCTCATATCAGTCTTTGATGCTAGAAAAAAAAAAAGAACAAGAAAGAAAGGCACGAGAAAACAACAAACGTGTTAGTTAACACTAACTTCCAAGCCTATGACATGATTGACAGATTCAGTATTAGATGCAATGCAAGAGCTGTCTCTTGCATTCGGTTGTCGAAATATTGTATGATGATGCTAATGCAAGCTGCGGAAATGCTGCTATGTTTTCAGGTAGCAGTGTAGACGCCTATACTGGCAGGTGCAAATCAACTAATATGACTAGCTAACTTGCTAGAGAATAACATGAGTGTCGGCATGTTAATATACAAAATGCTCAAACCATGAGTAAAGGAAGTCAAATTGATAATGGCCAACACACCATAAACTTTGTCAAACTTCTGCTCAATAATTTGGCAACATTTGTATTTACAATAACCCTTCTATGATCATATTTAATGAAGCTAGCAAGCTAGTACCATGCACTAGCAAGCCATATATTCTTAAAAATGTTTACAAGGGACGTGGCAGTTAACTTTAATCACAAAACCAGTTATTTCTGGCAGTTACAATTCATTTATTGAGTGGTGAAAAATATTCCTCAGACACAGATGCAGTCACCACAAATGTCTTTCTTGCACCAATGGATTCTCGAACAGCTGGTTCAACTTTAAGTTTTTATGCTACAGACTTGCATTAGCATGAGCTTTATGTATCAGGCATTAATTCAGTTAACCCAGGGTGAGAGGGTGGCATGCACTTATTGGGAGGGAGGGTATATTAGAGAGGTTTACGGGTGGGAGTTGGGAGAACAAGCACACACCTTCAGTGTGGGACACAGGCAAAGAGATCTCCATGCAAGCAGCGGACTGGGCCTTGCGGAATGGCGGTCGGCCAGGGCCTCTGCGGGTAAGCCGTGGCCCCTCGGGGCCCATCGGGATGCGAGGCTTCCCCGCTGAGCAGGGCTGGGAGGTGGGGCTAGTGCAATGTCCATTGACATGATCTGTAACAACGGCAAAGCATTAGCAAACAATACAGAGGGAAATAATGAAACATTCTCACATATTCTATCCCACTGCCTTAATATCCATCTACACAAGTCATTTCGTATAAAAACGAGTATGAAATCTGCCAATAAAGGGAGAGAAAAAAAAATCACATTTTCATGGCCAGATTGTTTTTCAGGTGAGATTCCTCACTTTATTGGCAGATTTTTCTATTTCTTTAAACTGTATTCAAGACTCAGTATTATACCATATGATCTATGACGATGGATATTTTTTTTTTTTGCATATTTGTACAGCATAAGATGAGCAAGCCAATGTTGAAAATCATACTGTTAACAAGAGAGATGGTTGTGAGGGAGAAGGGGGAAACCAGAGTTACGAGCAGCTGAATATTGGGTTGAAGTTACAGTCATATGTACAGATACGAGACAGAGATGCTGGGGCAACAGAAAAGAGAGGAGAATGTATCCAGTCTGTACCAGGAAAGAGATTCTTGAATCAAAACCAAAAATGAATAAGTAAAACTAATGGGGGGGAAAAAAAGGATTATTTTTATCTCCACTTTGTTTCCTGTTATCCCTTTGTGAATTCTCGGAAAACCTTGATGTGGCAGAGGCTGTTTAGTTCTGGTTGAAGCAAACTGATGCGATGGACCTTGTGCACAGCAGCCATTTTGACATTAAATAGCAAGGAAACACAGGTATTATTAATCACATTAAGAAAGGCTCTGAATTGGAAATATCTTTAATTAATATATTTAACACCTGTACTTTTCCATGTTACAACGGCTGCTGTGCACAAGGCCCATGCTTAAGTGTATTGCTTTTTGATGCAAATGCAATCAATATTTCAGAGAAGTCAATAGGGCCTCATCATCAGATGGTGCTGATGGGAACACTTGTTACTTACTGGTTGCGTGATATGACCTCCTTGGGTGGAGATAGTTGAGAGCTTCATCTTTACTTACCACTCAAAGACATCTTCGGCTAAAAAAGCTGTTCAAGATGCTCAATAATGCTCAATTGAATTAATGATCCTCATCTGTGTTTTGTTTTTCTTTCGGGAAATCACAGGCTACGCTGTACATGCGGTTGCTGAAAACTTGAGCGTCATTCTTCATTTCTTAAACAAAACATAAGCGATGGATGACACTTGATGCTGACTGCTAGAATATGCAAGAAAAACTAAATAAATGTACAGGAGAATCATGTGCCCCATAAATTCTAGGTCTTGGTGGGTTGTGTGCTTGTTGGTGTGAATAAAATCATTTGTATGGAGCCAAATCTCATTATTGTCATCTGGCCTTTGTTGCCCACACAAGAAAAAAAAGGAGCTGTAATTAACAGGTTCACTTGTTTTGAGAGAGAAGTAAAAAAGAAAAAGGGAAAAAAGTTGCTTTTCATCGATAACATCTCTGTGTTGGAAAAACCAACAACGTGAGGTTGACATGATAATAGAAGAAGCTTTTATTTATGTCTTCTCCGCAAAGATAAGACGCATTGTGCCAATTAGTTGAACCACTGCTAGGCAGTGTTTCTTCGTCACAGTCCTCTCAGTACTTGGCACAGATCAAACATCTGGCGTATCAAATCCAATTCCACTGTTCAGCTGGCCGATGCAGAAATGATTCAGTTTCAAAGTGAAGATGAAAAACTAGGGTGCCGCCCAGACTGCGTGCAACACATGCCCAGTTTTTCAGTGGAATACAAAAACAAGGATTGAAAACTACAGGTAAAACCTCTGAATATGCTTTACCACGTCGTATTTCAAAACCGAAATCAGGAACGGTGTTAACTGGAAAGAACAGTGTAAAACCTACACATGTATTCCCCAATGCAAGCACTAATGCACATACTCATTAAGCACATACACACATACACACTCTCACCAAAATATTTTGATGTCATTACCCACCTATGCAACAGTGTTCATTGTAGCTTATTTAGCTTTGAGCATGATGTAAAATAGGACTGGGCATGGCCCTTTCAAAGTTTTATTTTGAAATTTTGCTTTCTTTCTATTCTGCAAAAGATAAATCCTTACACCTGTCAGATGAAGAAAGGTTATTATATGCAGCAAATCACAGGAATAAGTACACTTGTGCATGTTTCGCGTTCAGGAAGCAGACGTTTTGAGCATGTGGGATACTGCAGAAGCAGAGCAAAGGGAAACCTATGACTGAGATGAAGTTAGACATGTATGGAGAGAAGGAGGTTCAGGTGCTGCGATGCAGATGACCCAGTCAAAACTGTTTCAGAAAGAAATGTCCCAGTTACAATGAGTGAGGTAGCACGTGGACCAATAACTGGAGAGCAAGGCTGTCAATGGAGGAAGGGCAGAGGATGGTCCAATTGTGATAAAGCAAGAGAAGGCCGCAAATTCAAATAAGGGCATGAGTTACAAATCACCTTTGGAAACACTTGCAAAATGTAGAAGAAATGAATACAGAGGATTTACATCAAATTATAGGACATCAAAAGGAAAAAAGTGAACAAACATTTCAGGCTGTCTCACGGACTGTTTGAACAAGAAATAAGAAATTTGGTGTGAGAAGAAGAAATACCAAAAATAATATGAAAGCCTGGAAAACATGATAAAAGCAGAAACCAAATGACTCAAAAAGGAACAAAAGTAAAACTGCTGGCTTTCGCCTACCGTACCAAGATCGGTCTTAAGATCTGTTGGCAGACTTAACTTTCTGCCGGGTCCCTTAACTGAAACAAAAGAATAGGAAACAAAGCACCAGTTAATCCCTTCAAATAAAAAAAAGGAATAAATCAATAAAAACATGAAAAAAATAGGTGTATTCGAAGTCAAACCATGACAAACTATAGTGCAAAACAAACAAACCAACAAAATGGAAATCACAGGGGTGAATCTGAGCATGCAAACTGGTGCAGTTGCAGATGGCAGCCATATTTCAAAATGCATGCTCCATTGTCACCTCAGGCCAGCAATCTCAACAAGATAAGTGACATCCACAATGTGTAAGACTTGGAACTGTTGTCAACAACAGCTGGACCGGGTCTTCTTTTGGTCTTGTTTAGCGCCAACATGGGGCGAAGAAAACATCTGAATATACTCAATAGTCTTTGTTGAGTCCTGATTGGCCTTTTTTTTGGGATTACATTAAGCTCTCCCACTGAAATAAGTCTGTTTTGCTTGACTGAATGTCACAGTAAAATCAGATTGCCAAGGCCTGGAATGGCTGACATGGAGGCACAAATGAAAGGAATAAGTTTAGATGGTGTCAATGCAAACGTCACAGACACCGGGACAACAAAATAACTTGTTAAAACATTTTGCAAGTATTTTGCAGTAGACAGAGAACTGCAAAGGTCAAACTTGAGATGATGTGAGCCAGTTTCCCCCTCAAAAGAAGTCAACAGTTCATTGTTTCTTCATGTTGATTGATTAACTTGACATGAGGATGGTGTTCACATGGCACTTGATAAAATTTCATGACCAGAGGAAAAACAAAACGACCATGAATTTGCAGTATTTTTAATTTTGCGGATTTAAACTTGAGTTGGGCTAAACGATCAATGAAAAAAAAAAAGAATGATCCATCAACAGACCAGTACCATTAAATGAAGCCTATAAGAGGCTGAGGACACGGTAGTCTTTTAATCCGCTATTTATATTGTGAACAGCATGTCCCGTTTGGTCCTGTGAAGGACCTTGAAGGCAGCTCGATAAAGCTCACTTTGAGAAGACATATTTCTTGTATTGCGGAGGATTAGGATGCGATGGTGCTGAACCACACGGTCATGTTTAGATTGCGTCAAGGAACAAGTCTTTCCAAAGCCTTTAAGATTCGTGTTGCGAATGTGATAATAGGTGAGCCGTGGTGTGTGTGTGTGTGTGTGTGTGTGCGTGCTTCATAATGAACCATACTAACCAGATGCTGCAGACACACACACACACACACACACACACCACGGCTCACCTATTATCACATTCGCAACACGAATC
>CAAKHG010011541.1:0-10673 GCA_901007715.1 Dactylopterus volitans | reverse complement strand
AGTTATTTTTATTTTTCACTTCTTAACATTTGGAACATGTTCAAACATTTTGAACAACAACAACTGAAAACTGATTGCACAGAGCACCGCAATAGAAAAATGTCAACATTCATTGTGTGTGTGTGTGTGTGTGTGTGTGTGTGTGTGTGTCTGGGGGGGGTTGTTGCCTCTGTGTGTTATCTTGAAAAATCTGACCTGCCGCCCCTCTCCAGGAAAACCTCCGTCACTACGTCGACCGTATCTTCAACGTTATCACCACCTCTGGTGTTCGCTGTCCCACCGTCATGTGTGACATCTTCTTCTCTCTAAGAGAGTCTGCTGCCACTCGTTTCCAAGGTAACTCACCTCTTGCTTTTCAAGGATAGAATGTAGGACAGAAAGCAGACTGCTCATAAAGGACAGGAAGTAGACATTAAAGAACAGCGTGCGCGAGATGTCCAGGGACACAATGCTCCATTCACTCAGAATCACAGGATGGATTCTTGTACCTGCTCTTTGTGTGAAGCCAGGAGCACATTGCAACGCATCCAGCACTCCCAGGTGTAGCGCAGCGAGTCTATACGCTTGGTGTCATGTAATCTGCTGCCTCCTTGTGGTCATCTAAGGCTACTGCAGCCATGGAGGCTCAAATCGCTTCAGTGACAGGATATGTGCTGTGATCTCTTAGCTGTCATTCAGCCAAGTGTATTGTGTGATAAGTTTCTGCTTGTTTTTCTTTCTTTCTTTTCCAATGCTCTCCAGTGGACCAAGACGTCCGATACACAGCAGTGAGCAGCTTCATCTTCTTGCGTTTCTTTGCTCCAGCCATCCTGTCGCCTAACTTGTTCCATCTACGGCCCCACCACCCGGTCAGTTTGATATGCAAAACAAGCATACAGTATATGCAAACCAATATTTATGCATATTTATTTGTGTTGTTCACATATGTGCGTACGCTGTTTGCATGAGGTCAGAATGACCTGTGGGTAATTGAATTTCACATAACTGATGAAGCACTTTTATTATTAAGCTTGCAAATATTACTTATGGCGTATAGCAGCTTTATTGATAAATGCATTTATTATTTTACCCTTCCAGGATCCCGCCACCTCACGAACCCTCACCCTCATCTCCAAGACGATCCAGACCCTGGGAAGTCTCGCCAAATCCAAATCTGTGAGTCTCCGTCATCGGCTTCTATTTTCATCTTGTCATTCCTTTGACCAAATTTCCTGTGATTTAATTTGTGCTTCTAAACAGATAAATCGGATAATTCAATTTGCTGACCTTTCTCTCTGTTCCCCTCTCTCCTTTCAAGGCCAATTTCAAAGAGTCTTACATGGCCGCGTTTTACGACTACTTTAACGAGCAGAAATATGCAGACGCTGTGAAGAATGTACGTATTATTTTTCCCCTTGCAAACCCCAGTCAGCATGTGGGTATTATATCAGATATGATTTCTGTATTGTTAAATCAGATGTGTGAAGATGTGCCCTGGTAAAAGGGGCATGAAATGGGTTTCGCCGTCATGAGCCTCCAGTCGCGTGGCTGTCATGCATCATGCGCTATCGCAACTGCAGACAATCACCGCCACAGTAAAAGGGTTGACATGTAACGTTCATTACGTGCCTCCACAGTTCCTGGACCTCATCTCCACCTCCGGAAAGTGGGATCAGAAGAGCATCGAAACACCCATCATGCTCAAAGAAGGGTATGGTGCCAACTTACTTTTGAGCTCATAATAATGTTTTGGCGGGAGATAAATCTGAAATGTCTTCATGTGCAGCTCTTTCAACATCAATCCTCGCTAGACCTATCATGCGATATTAGATTCATTCGAAGAAGATGTGACAAGATAGCTTGAGATAATATCAGTTCCCGTTTCGAGTTAATGAAGCCGCTTCAGCTGTTCGTGTTTTTAATGTAAAGGCTCACTCGTGTGGAGCAAGGTTTTACCTCCACATCTGTGACCCTTGATGGTCGGATTTCGAAGTGAACTTTTACAGCGGAGATACTGTAAAGCCGAGGCCTTAGACTGAGCCCTATTTCTCATGAGGTTGAGTGTAGTTTCCAGTTGACAGTGCAGCTGTGCCAGGGCCTGACTCATCAACATCCCCACCCTCTTTTGTTTCTGCTACCGGGCGTAGGAGTGTAAAACTCACTATAAAGAGGGTTGATGGGAAGGGGTCAAAAGGCACAAAGGGCAGGTAAGCGCTTCTCTGTATAAAGGCTTTGCCCTCGTGACCCCCTGTGCGTGCACTGTAACCTCTCCTCCATTACCTCTCCCACCAACACCGCGCTCTGCTGCAGATGCTGCTGCACTTTGCTTCATATCGCCTACAGAGACAAATCAAAGTGGCTGTTACGCTGTCTGTGATGCTGTGTAATCCACAGACCGATGCGCACGGCGACTGTAGTGGTATAAAGTGTTAAACCTCCAGGCCAGCGTACTTCACTTCGGAGGCGAAGCTGGCGCTTATAGCCCTTATTGTCCAGACATGCTGGGTGTGACAGCGACAGCGAGGGTTCAAACGTCTCTGGGATCTGATATCTGCCCACATCCTGGCCCTGGCGACCCTTTTGTCTAGACCGTGAACAGCAGCTACAGATGGTTTAGCGCCGCTTTGGCTCAGTAGCATGACAGGGTGCAAGTCTCTCAATGGGAGCGTTGTAATATTGACAATCACATTGACAGTCACCTTTCTGATCTGGTGTGTCGTATCCCACACACACCCTGGCCCTCAGAGGCCAAATCAAAGACTTCCTGGTGTTTTGTCCCCTCTTAAGGACCATACATGTCATTTTACATGTTTCAACAAGTGTAACAAGGAGTTGCCTGCACCTCGTGGCCTTTTTGACAATTTTCAAAAGGAAACACGATTTTTACATTCGATTCAGCCACTGGTTTCCATGTAGTCGGTACAGAATGAAAATAGAGTTGCATGAGATATCTAATCCATCACAGTGAACTCATGCCTGCAAGTATTTTTAAAGGCAAAGTCAACAGGGAGCAACTTATCATTTGTGTTGGACGACTTAGCAGCTCGGCCTTGCTTCATACCGACAAGCAGGGGATGGATAATATGTAAACAGGAATATTGTTGCTAAAAAAGACCATGGGAAGTTCTTGCATTGGAGGGGTCACACACATCACGAGGAACAGCTAACGACATAATCCCCGTCTACATCTGCATGATGACTTGACATGAAAATGTAACCTTGATGTGAAAATAAACATGGCTTAGCATTTCAGTGTGATGGATTATCCATCTCAGTTTCTGTGCTAATATAAATGGAAACCAGTTGCTACCTTCAGGGTAGGAAACCATGCTGGTGTTATGATGCCGAATTGACATTTTATACACATACAGCAGCAACTGCAAGCAAGAAAATATAGTAATTGCCTTTGCTCACATAACTGGACTGCGATGACAAGTTATTCATAGTTTTAGATACTGCACTCTTCAAGCACCATATATAGATTAGGATCTGGCCTTGAAGATGTAAATATTTGAGTGCATCTCTTTGCAACTTGAGTTGAGATGTTTTCAGGTGCATGTCTCACATATTTCCATGTAGATTTATGATAAAGAGAGCGCAAGGGAGAAACCGGTTTGGAATGAAGAACTTCAAGAAGAGATGGTTTCGCCTCACCAACCACGAGTTCACCTACCACAAGACGAAAGGTTAGAGTAACAGCTTTTTAAGATGGTTTTTCCTCGTCTGTTAATATCATCACTGGCCCGAGCAAGGGCTGGCGGGCGGGAGAGAATCTGCTGAGTCAGCATTCAGCCCGAACATGCGGCACATCCATCGCATGTGGTGGAAATTAAGTTACCGTGCAGGAAATGCGCCTGTGTTGCATCCAAGCGAGCTCAACCCCGAACACGTCCGTCCTCTCAGCCCATCTGTTTACGAATTCTAACTGAGCTTTTTTATTGCGAAACCCGCAGATAAGTATAGACAGTATTGTTTTTTTTCTCAGATGAGTATGCATATTAAAAACATCTAATTCCCACAGAAAGAAGAGGCTGCTCACAGTGTCTCATCTTAGTGAAATCTTCTACTTTTTTCTTTTTTTTTTACATTTCTGTAGTTGCAATTGTGTTTGCTTTAATGGGCACGGCCCAAACGGCATAATTTCATGTTTGTATAAAAGTATTCTGATTACTTGTGCAACAGGATGCTGTTTACTATAGTGCACAATGTTTACAGTTGGTATATGATATATTCAAATATAATGTAACTGCAACACTTTGTCATCTTTCCCTTGACTGAGGTGTTTTCCTTTTACCTCCAGGTGAGGGAGCCCTGTGCAGCATTCCCATAGAGAACATTCTGGCTGTAGAGAGGCTGGAGGAGGAGTCTTTCAAGATGAAAAATGTAAGAACTCCACATCGGCAGCTCTTATTAAGGCATTGGACCTTGCAGATTTTGGGACAAATAAAAGAGAACTTGCAATTCTAGGTGGAATGTGCGACATAATTCAACCGAACATGTCATGAAAACCTGTGTCTCTCTTGTGTTCCCTCACGCTCTCTCCTGTGTCCTTCCTCCAGATGTTCCAGGTCATTCAGCCAGAGAGGGCCCTCTACATCCAGGCCAACAACTGCGTAGAGGCGCGAGACTGGATCGACATCTTGACCAAAGTCAGCCAGTGCAACCGCAAGCGCCTGAGCACCTATCATCCTTCAGCCTACCTCAACGGCCACTGGCTCTGCTGCAAGCTCTCGGCAGACGCCGCCCCCGGGTGCACGCCCTGCACCGGGTAGGTGGCGGCGCTGAGATCTACTCCGGTCCTCTTTTTTTTTTACTATCATTATTTCCCGCGGTCTCATCCTGCTGCATGCGTCCGCTTTCAGAGGTCTCCCGGCCAACATCCAGCTGGACGTAGATGGAGACAGAGAGACTGAGAGGATCTACTCCCTGTTCAGCACGTACATGACCAAACTGATCAAGATGCAAGGTCAGACGCTGCCAAAAGCGTCGCTATGCGATGCCAAGCATGTCTCTGACGCTTGTCACACGTGTATATTTTCCGCATATGTTCCCTAACTCTGCCCTTCTCTCTGCAGAGGCCTGCGGCAGTAAATCTGTGTATGATGGGCCTGAGCAGGAAGAGTACTCTAGCTTTGTCATCGATGACCCCCAGGAGACCTACAAGACCCTGAAGCAGATCGTGTCAGCCGTGCACACCTTGGAGCAGCAGCACACCAAGTACAAACGGGACAAGTTCAAGAAGACAAAGATAGGCAGCCAGTATGTTTCTTTGTTGCTGATTTATGCTCGTAGCTCACATTTCCTTTCCTGTAAATGACACGTGTCACACATTTGTTACGTCCAACTAATTCGAGATCAGGCAAACTTACTATTTTTGCCAGCAGGTGGTGTGGTTTTGTAGAAGTTTGTGAAAATGGATGACTGGATCCAGTGTATTACTCGTCCCTCTCCAGTCTGTGCATCCCCTTCCAGTGTGTGAACACTGTATAAACACAATATGTGAGCTCTCGCCTTTCTCTTTCTTTCCTCAGGGAGCACCCGATCGGAGACAAGAGTTTTCAGTGCTACATCCGCCAGCAGTCTGAGAGCTCCACCTACTCTATCTAGCCATTAACTCGTATACTGTTTCTATGATGCCCAGTACCAGCAAATCTTACTTTACTGAAAAACAACCCTCCATCTCATCAAAGCTCTGCACCTGGTATTGACCTTTGAAAATTACTTTTCTTGGAGCAAGACCCACTTGTTTCCCAGTTCAACTCATCAAGGCTTTCCTCAAACGAATGAGGCTGTAAGCGCGCACCTCGCTCACCGGAAGACGCCTCCTGCTTGTGGAAACAAGCTGCGCCTGACAGAGTGATTTGCTCAGTTTTTAAGGGAAATAAAAGTCTGGTGTTCCACTGCGGGCCGAGTTTGCGGCGTTCCAAAGGTGCATCACTCCGCATCTGGAGAAACAGACCTCAGATCAGTAAGAAGTGGAGAGACGTCGACGGCGGACGGGAGGGACGCGAACGAAGAGATGATCACACCACGCGTTTATTTTGGCTCTCCTCTCTGCGATGTGACGACAGAACAAACATTTTCACTGGACAGCTTTAACAGTGAGCAGCACGCACTTTAATCGCCTCCAGATCTACGGATGAACAAGCCTCGCAGCACATTTTTCAAAAAAGCTTATTTTTGTCTGTTTGATTTGTATTTGGTTCTTTTAATGGTTGTTGTGAAGTTCCTTTGCATTTCACGTCTCACAGACCAAACTCGAGAAGGAGGGACTGTAAATTAACCCCTGCGCCCGACCCCTCACCCCCCTTGGGTGGTTTTGTCCCTGTGTACCTGTGGGGTTGCTTCTTTTTATTTTTTTTGGGCGCCGGCCTCCTCAGGAAAGCTGTGAAGGTTGAGGGCACACAAGAAGGGATTGTTGGGACCAAGCACATCCCAGAGCAGCTTGACGTTAGCTATCAAATTTCACACCCGTGTGTCACTTTTAGCCATTATGATATATTTGTATATATATCATCAACTTGCCATCAAATGTTGAAGCCTTGTTCTCCTGTGCTCAGATATCAGACCTCTGTAGTACCTTGGTAAAAGGAGTTTATCGGATTTTTCTGATTGTGTCTTGAGAGCCAGAGAAGCCCAGGGAGGCTGTTTTTTTTGTGTGTGTGTGCGTGTGTGTGTGTGCGTATTTTCGCCAGCTGTTTGAAGGTGTCGGAGTCGGCTGTGTGCGGCTGAATTAATGGATGTCTTTAGGATCAAGGTGCAGCCACTCCCAAAGTAAATAATCATAGCTCACCAAAGGATGGATGGCCAATTTAGTTAAAGCAGCAACAAGGACTATTTTATCTTAAACTAACAGCTTTGGCATCATTTTAATGGAGACACTGACTTGTAGTAGGGAGAATAGCGGATCTGTCATACAAAATGGCTTTAGTAAATTGTTATTCGTGACTTAAGCTGAGCGGCCGGGATGAGCACTCGGCAACGGCAGAGGCGCAGACCTTTCAGCACACACATAATGAGAGAGGCAAAAAGACAGAAGAGGAATTTGGTGGAAATCGCGATGGAAAAAAATAAAGCAATGAGACGCTGCCAGTCGGTCACTCGGTCAGTGGGCTCGCCCGGCTATGACTGCCACTCATCAGCAAATGCAATTTAAAACACAACCACTGTGGGTCCAGATCTAAGTGACATCCACCACAAGCCTGAAGGATATTGCAATACAACCAAAAGTCATTTCACCTCATGTTGAGACATATTTCGACATGTTCCTCTGTCCTTTTCAATTTTTCGCTTCAAATAATGTTATTATAGCGCTGGTCCTCTCTCTGCCGACACGTCAGCAGAATTAAACATCCTGTCAGACAGCTTGCGTCCACAAAGTCCCTCAGCAACGCTCCTTGTTGTTGCTTTTATATGCACCACAATGTGACTAACGTATTTATGGATTCACCATTTTTCTCACCAATTTGATCGGGTATAACTTCAAAACCACACGCCGCCATTGCGGATGAATATGGTTGAATCCATTAAAGCAGAAAAAAACCTGAACTCAGCTTGTGCTTTAGACGGCATGCAGTAGCTGAGAGCTCCGGATGAAGCGCAGAAACTGACCTTGAGCTGAGCTTGTATTTGTTTTTTCACCTCCAGCAAGGAGACCTGGATTGCCTGTCAACGCAACACTTGATCCCAACATCCAATAACTGAGCTGAACTGCGCGCAGAGATGTTCAATCAGCACCCGCTTGTTTCCGTCACTCTGGCTGCACAGAAAGCGGAATTCATTTCAGCAATCGCAGGGCGGGAAACATTTCAGCACATGGCCCCAACAGCAAGGCTTTAGTGTCGCTTTTACGTCACCCAAACACTTGACATTGTAACCAGTATTGTCTCCAGTTAAAATTTTTGAAATGGATGATGTGTTACTGATTGTGTTGCCCTGTCATGTGGTTCTTCTTTTTGGTGAATTTGCTTTGTCTTACCGTTAGAAATGCTGGCCTGTGATTTAAAGCCTATTTTACAGTAAACGTGGTGCTCTGAGGGACTGCGCGCCGTGAATCTCGCCCAGCGGCACCTGGTCGAGCTGCAGGATTCCCAAAGCAGAAGTTTGAACCCATCAGCGCTCCGGCCAGCCGAGTGCGCATGTAGTACGGTAGTCACGGCGATGGCAGACTCCACCTACTCCCGTGCAGCCAGGCGGGCATAAGCGACGGACACATTTTGTAGCCTATTTCCACAAAAAAAAAAAAAAAAAAAAAAAAAATGTGGTTATGCAGCCTCTTTGGTGTTCCCGTGATCACAGGGTCCCCAACAGTGCCAGTCATCACTTTTCTAAAATTCTCTTATTGAAAAAAAAACAAACAAAAAAAATTGTTTAGGTATGTTTTTTTAATATATATATATATTATATCAAAACTTATACTGTTTTAAAAAGAATAACAGACAAGCATTTTCGTTGGGTGACACGTTTTTTTCTTTTTCCTTGTCAGATATGTTGTACGAACTATGACGCAGGAAGGTTTCTCTTTTCTAACGCTGTCTTGTCATACAGACATCTCGATGTGTATCTGAATTGAACGATTGTGTTGTGATGTATGTTGGACCGTACCAGTGTGTGTGTGTGTGTGTGTGTGTGTGGGTGGGTGGGTGGGTGGGTGTACGCGTTTGCGTGCGTGCGTGAGGCTGTATTTCTCAGTATGTGCATGTGTGGCTGACTTGACGGGTTTTATTGCCAATTGATTTAAACCAGTGTTACAGGTCAGGAAAGGCAGAGTTCCACTTGTACAAATAATTAAAAAAAAATTCTCTGTCTGTAATTATACTAAAGATATAGAAAGACTGTGGAAACATGGTTAATTTACTTTGGCCTGATGTATTTTATCTCCTCTTTCTTGCATAGCAGCATGGCTCCTATTCAAGGAACCTCAGCCAGTACTTTCTCCCCACACGTTATATATATATATGCATCACAGTAATAACATTCAAACATTAAGCATTGTTTTTTTTTGTTTGTTGTTTTTTTCTTGCCAATAATGCAAAAATGTCACTTGAGTTGAAGGGGGCGATTGGCAGTTGCGGTTAAGACAACTCCTCCACCCCGAGGCCCTCAAACGAATGACTTATGCAATAATGGTGTTTCAGCATGCAATAATATTAACAAGTAATCCCAGAAAATTATCACAAATTAACAACGCACATTGACTGACCTTTTTGCGGTGAAATGCCTCCTCAGTTAAACACATATTGTAAAAGGGAGAACAGTGTATTTTGTACAAATATTTTAAAGGTATTAAAACAAGCCTGTTATGTGTGTATATAAAACAGTTGAATGAATGGTGAAATGTGATGTGTTTTTTTTCCCCCCGCCCCTAAAAAACTAAATGAAAACCAATATTAATGCAAATGTGTCTGTGTCGTTTTTTTGAAGAAAAAAAATAAAAAAATTGAAAAATTAAAAAAATCCAATCTCCCGGAGGACTTTGACACACCGTGTTAAGTGTGGAGAGGATCTTTAATACACTGCAAACCTGTTTTTGATTCTCTCCAGTGGTTTAAGACGGGGTATTTTCTAATCATTCACCTAAATCATTGTTTCCCTGCCAAATTATCAACAAAAGTATAAACCCTGTTTCCAAAAACATTAGGAGGAATTGCAAAACGTAAATAGAAACACAATGTGATGATTTGCAAAGCACTGAAAGCCCATGTTTAATTGAAAAAAGTGCAGACAACACTTCAAATGTTGTTTTTTGATATTGAATTCGCTGTCAGCAACATGTTTCCAAAACAAATGGAAGATAATTGTTTACCACGCTGTTGCATCAAATCTTTTAACACTGAGGAGACCAATTGCTGTAATTTTGAAAGTGGAAAGTTTTCCAGCTCTTGCTTCACGTAGGATTCGAGCTAGTTAAAAGTTTGAGTTTTCCTATTTTATGTGTCATAACGCACCAAACATTTCCACCTACCCAGTCATGTTAATATCCTGTTGGCAGTTGTGAGATGTTCCACCAGGTGTTTTCCTTTAGCATTTCACACCTTTTTTTACCCTCCTGTTTCCAATGTCCCAACCTTTTTTGAAACACGTTGCTGGCATCAAATTCAAAACTGACATAGACCAGTGTCACATTCCTTTGTGCTATTTTCAATTAAATACAGAGATTCCGTGTCATGCAAATCATCACATTTTGTTTCTATTTACATTTCACACAGTGGCCAATTATTTATTTTATTTTTTTTAAACGGGGTTGCAGTTTAATTATGACCAGCTCATTATCGGGCTCTGTAGCAGCCTGGTAACAACCCATTCATTTGAATCGGGGGTGTTGGAGCAGGGAGACGTCTTACGCGCTAGGAAACACTGGGCCAACATACACTCACCGGCCACTTTATTAGGCACGCCTGTTCAAGCGATTGCTATCGTAAATATCTCATCAGCCAGTTACTTGGTAGCAGCTCAGTACGTTTTGGCATGTAGACATGGTCAAGACAACCCGCCGAAGCTCAAACTGAGCATTAGAACGGGGAAGAAAGGTGATTTAAGTGACTTTGAGTGTGGTTGTTTGCGCCAGACAGGCTGCTATGAGTATTTCACACACGACCATCTGTAGGGGTTTACGGAGGATGGCCCAAAAAAAGAGAAGAAAGGAGCAGTGGGGGATGAGTAGGGACACAGAGATGCACAGTAACATCAACTAC
>CAAKHG010011535.1:4298-15496 GCA_901007715.1 Dactylopterus volitans | reverse complement strand
TTGTGAGATCTATATCTGTCATATTTTTCAGTACAGCAACGTAATTTTAAAGAAGGCATCTTTAGTTTCATCATAGATCTAGTGTCTTGATCACACATGGTCAAAATATGCCTCCAGGGCCACATCCGACCCTCAAACCATCTCTACATGTTGATATGGTGAAAAATAAATAAACAAAATTATAATTCTATCTGTCAAACCCATGTAACTTGAACTCACTCACTGCCGTCTTTCATGCATCAATTCATCTGCCCAATTTGTTGCTCTTCATTGACTTAATCTAAGTCAGTCCGGCCCTCATGAGAGAACTGCTGCCCATCCGTGGTCTGCATGATGGCATTAGATTCCAAATTCTGATCTTTGTACATTAGAGCCCAAAATAAATAGAAAATAAAGCTGCAAGCAGTCTCCCTGCATATTGACTTTTGGGGTGTTACACATGCCTGGCACATTTCATGAAATGGGATGCTACTGAGCCGGCTTGCCGCACCCAAAGCCACAGAGCCATATCAGCAAACAAAATACAACCCTTCTGACGTGCGCCAAGTTTCCAGGAATCTCTACTTTCTTAATACAGCTCCCTGCTTCAAGGGAAATTGCACATTGCCATGGCAGCAGTGTTGGATGAAAGCTCAAAAAATTTAATTGAGCATCATGAAGGACTCAAGACTTGAGATGTATATCTGTTAACGTACCGACGTGCGTTGACTGGTCAAAAGAATCATAACACAGATGTGGCAGGTGGGCTAGAGTGCAAATACGCTTATTTCAATATCTCGTCAATTTCAAGAATAGAGATTCTTGGACCAGCCAGGAGGTAAAGATAGATGTCCTTGATTATGGATCTCGGCTTTACCATTCTAATGTGTGAGGTGCTGAAACTGGGCTGCAGAGTCCTGCCTCCCTGCCGAGAGTTGAATGCAACTTTATGGGAACACGCACCTTAAGGTCAATTTTACTTGAACGTTTATTTCACGATCGCCTTGGCTATAAAGAAAAAAATAAAATGAACAAAAACAACAATATTAAATGCTGATCTCAGCAGCTTCAAAATCAGTCCTGCCAGGTAATGTACCCCCTGTTTGCATTTCCCTGCACACCTTTTAGGGCTTATTATTTGGAATTTCACATACTGTATGTAACGATCGGCTCCAGAATAAGTTTTGCCAAACAATACATTCACACAGACACGTGCAGATGAAGCGGAAGACTGCTAATTTGTGGATTACAAGTTTAAACATCGATAAACTACTGTCTTCGGAAAAGCTTATCATGACTGATATATCAGAAAAAAACACATCGCCTCGCCTTCAAGCTGGAATTTGCCACAAAAAAATAAATAAATCATGATTTCCATGTTCCCATCAGGTGCAATTCTTGGCTGGCAGGCAGAAGTCAGCATGACACCAACATATATTTTTATGCTAAGTTATAGTTAAGTTTGTACTGTAAAACCGACTTTGCTCGAAATTTGTGCGGGAAAAAAAAATCGAGCCAGACCTGCGCACAACCAGTTTAAAAAAAAAAGAAATTCTACTCATGTGTGAAATGCCAGTTTGTTGTGAATTTTTACCCCCTTCCAAAGGTAAGTGCTTTGGCTGGATAATAATTGCTTCTATTACAATAGGGCCTTCGCACCACACTCGGTTTTCAGGCGCTGAAATATTACACAGAGAGGAGAGGAGCGGTGGGGAGCTGAGAAATTGTTGACAAGTTCAGAGATGGAGCCATGAGAGTGAGGGGAGAGATGGAGGAGGCATGACGAAGTGCAGACTCACAGAAATAAATCTCAATACTTTTTTTTTTTTTTTAAATGTAAAGGGACTCTGAGTGAAACGAATGTCTCTGCACTCTCAGTCCTTCACTCCTCATCAGAGAAAATGCTGAAATTAAACGTGTCACTTCCTGCACTATCTGACTGCTGCTAGCTCTCCTTTTTTCCGCCGTTAATTGAATTCCTGACTGTGACAAGAATGCATTGATTGTCTGGTTTTCTATTGAAGGTGCTGTTTCAACAGGCCTTGCCAATCCTGCCCTCCGCATGAGCAACAGAGAATTGAAATTCCATGATCAAAAACCAAAAGCTAAGCAACATAACTGATGGCTAGACAAGAAAACTCTTAAAATTAAGCTTCCTATGTGAACTTGATGTGTGCCTACATGTTGCGAAGAATAAACAACAGCCCCTCTGGAAGCAGTGATTCCCAATGTGAGCTCTGATTCTTTTCTTTTTTTTTTAAATTAGTCCAATATTAAAGGCAATTCTACTCTCACAATAATAAATCACGTGGAGCACGGCAGCCTGTCGTAGCAGCTTGAAATGTACTCAACTCGGTAAATATACTGATGATGCTGGCAAATACCGCTTAACAATGACAGATTAGGGTGGGGAGCCAGATCGCAGGGGTTTGCTGTGCTTGAGATTACCTGTGGAAAAAGGCAAAATCTCATCTAAATTTGATACAGTATATCACTTAAGTACATGCTGTACTTAGCTTTTATGGAGGGATATATTGCCTGCTGGTAACCAGTTACTATGATTAGACAATGGGAACTTTAATCTGTGAGAACCTTAGCTGAATGAAGTTAAAAATGAACCACAGGCCGGCTGGGGACGATGGGAAAGGGTGCAGAGGGAGATTAATAAGACTCCAGCCTATAACAGCAATTTTCCATTTACAGCAAACTTTGTAACAACTTTGAAATAATTTGAATATTCATGAGTTAAATGTTCCGCCCCATTAACTCGCACGATGATCCGCAGGGCATCGTACTGATGTTTAGAGGTTGTAGCTGACGGCGCAGCATCATATGCAGAAAAAGGCTGAACGACTTCAGCTCAGTCATACAACACAGCTAATCAGCTGTCAAGGTGTGTTGTCCCTTTCTGCCAGTGGTGTCATCATCCAAAAGACTGCAGAGGGCTGATCAACGCTAAAGTGGATCATTCAGACTCTTAATGAATAGCTTCTGAGTGGCACTTGGACTTCAGCATCTGCTCACAAGCGCACACAATCACGCTGTCGAGAGGGAAAGTATATCTGAAGAGTCCCTGCGTAGGAATGAAAGCGAAGGCAACTACTTATGTATATGACACCTCGAGGATGATCTCACCTCATCGTGCTGAAAGCCAGGAGGCCAAAGAACAGTGTATGTAGCAGATTATAGGCCACGTCGGGGCGAAAGGCCGCGGCCTGCCCCTCCCCGCCCGCTTTCCCCTCCTCAGCCGAAACTCCTTTCGGCCTGCTGAGGGACATAAAGGCAGCAAACGGAAAAAAAGACAACGGAATGACATTAAACATGACAGCCAGATATTTACGAGGAGAGAGAGGAAGCGGAGGTGGCTGGCATTGAAATTATTCAGATTATCCAGTTTTCATTAGCAGTTGATACACATCCGCTGAGTGCTTCTGTCTGTAGGAGTCGGCACTCAGACAGACACCGAATGGCCTGAGGGCAATGATGTTACTCCCGCACTGAATCAGACGGACACTCGCTCCCATTTGAATACAAATCCACTCTGGCTCTTCCTTCTACGTGCGGGGAGGTAAACTGGATTGAATTAATTCCTGAATTGGCAAATAGCCCTTTGTTCCATGAGGTTAGTATTCCAGCCCTCTGACAGCAGGGACCGAGTTGATAATGTGATTAGCTCAATGAGGCCCCTCGCCTTTGCACTGCACAGACAAATGACGCTTTCAGAGGCAGCTGGTTGAATATTCTGAATATCGCCGACTACCACTGCGAGTCTGACTCATAATGGCTGTCCTCATGTTTTTTCTTTTTTCTAAGCTTACACTACCTTTAATCTCGGCATGGGTTCTTTTCACCAACTTTCCCTAATAAGACTGGGTGTCGTTATTTTCTTTAATGTTTAATCATCACCAAATTGGAGGATTAAAATACAACACGCCGGCTGACACATGAGGCCAGTCGCAGGGAAAGTTCGGACATGACTCCGTGTCTGCCCACGTTGTTAGTTAAAAGAGCAAGAAGAAAGTTCTTAAAATTGTGGATGAGTTGCCACGCAGAAATTATGGCACAAAGAAAGAGATCCAAGAACAGCAGGAATATTTTCCTGACAAAGCTGCATGACAAAGTCTCTGTTAACCTGCGCAGAGAAGGTCACCAAACATTTTTACAAAAGCCGAATGTCAGCCGAACACCCTCGCATCAGCTTCTCATTCCTCAGTGTCAACAGGAGTCCTCCCTCTATCAGTGCAGTTCTCTGCAGTTGAAGGGAAATTAATTAATCTGACAGCAGTGGAACACATTTTAAAATATCTTCAGTGTGCTCTTGTAAAAAAAAAAAAAAAAAACATACCTGCCAACAAGGAGGTCGTTAATTAGTGCATGTCATGAGTGCAAACCTCTGTGAAAACTTCACAACATCCGAGCTCAGTTTGTTGTTAAAAAGAGATGAACATCACTGAACTGACACCTTCATAATTAACATCAATTAAATGGAAACTGTTTTGTTTGTTGTTGGAAACCCCGGCAGGAATTCTTTCCGTCTGCCCACCTCAGGTTGTGCAGCGCCGACGCTGCCATCGTGCCGCTCAGCAGCAGCAGGGTGAGGACGTAAGGGTGCAGCAGCAGGGTCCCAGCCAAGCGCTCCAGGGTGTCGAGGGGCAGCAGGCCAAAGGCTTCCTCGCACAAATACAAGCTGGCATCAAAATCCCTGTGGGAGGGAATGAGGACAGAGTTAGTGAGGAATATGATTCGCCTGTTCACAAGTTGCAATTAATCCTTATGTAATGCCACACAGAATTTGCTGCAATGCTACTGCAGTGGGTGTTGTGCATTTTCATTTCGCAAAAACATTAGCAAGCGTTAGCTACTGATAGTAGCAACACTGCAGGTCTAAAATTGAGTGTTCCGCGTTCGGCAAGTGTGCGTTTTAGTGCTAATAATGTAAACCTTTCATATAAATCTTGAAAACTGGCACCGTCATGCTGCCCACCAGGCCCTTCCAGTTCCTGCACAAAGCTGGAGACACACTTCTGCTTTGGGAAAGAGCCAACTGACCAAAGAGTAACTAAAAAAATGCTGAATCACTATTCAATTACTGCTATATCATGGAGAGAGCTGTAAAAGTGACATTTTTATGAACACACAGCATAGTTTGTGCATCATAATTTGTATTCCCTTCCCGTTTTAAGAGATAATAGCACAGAAATGAAAACAGGGTATGTCTGTCTCTTCATGTGGAAGGCAAACAGAATAATTATAAAATAAGCAGAGTGTATGATGAAAATAATGCATTTAGAATGCAGTGTGTAATATTAGCAGGGGCAGGTAACAGAAGGCCAGACTGAGTTTGGTCAAGTAGAAAAAGGGAGTTTTCTTTACTGTCATGACTTCTTGATGCCATAGCTGCCCTGCTAGGTCACAAAATGTTGCTCAGCACTGTCATGTTGAGGACAATGTCCTCTCCTGGTTAAAACCGCAACATTTAGAGTCGACATTTATCTGGATTCCATCATCAAAACCACTTTCATCACAAAGAGAGTCCGTTTGAACCTTTAATCCGACCACAATGCAAATGGCGCCATCTGTTGAAATCAATTGAAATGGTTGTTGTGTACATTTCAGATTTATTCACCTAACTTTCACACCTTTTGAGTGTTGTGCTTTTTTTTTGAGGTTGTTGCGGGCCTGATGCTCTATGAGCCAGTTTCAGATGTGATTTGCCATGTTAAGATTTAGAGGCTGGAGTTCTGTTTGATTTGGGCGAAACGCTGCTTCAACACGCATCAACCTATTATAGATGCGGACACAGAAAATAACCTTGATAAGTTTGATTAAAAGACCTGTTTCCTGGCAGTTTGTGGCTCCAGTCAGAACCTTTACTCCTCAGCAAGCGGGGCTAAAGTAAACACTTTTGTGCGCGCGTCCCCTACATTTTCCCCCATTACACTGGCATTACGACACACAGCCGCGCTGCACACATCGCATACCGCACTTCAAAAGGGTAGAAGAGGGAGCGAGGAAGGATATAAGCGGGGAGCAGCGATGGAGCGTGGGGGTAACCTTTGCATTTTTTTTCCTCCACAGCCTCCTGAATAATTGACGGGCCAGTTGTGTGGTGTTGCGTTGCGAGCACGGTTATCTGCCACCCCGATGTAGCAATCTAGTGACTGAGCTGCCCAACACACGCGGCTACTGATCGATGGCAGGCCTGCTGGTGTTACCTCGCCATCTATAATTCACTCACACACACACAGGCGCGCGCACAAACACACACACACACACACCCCAACACTCCAGGTGCTACAACACTGCTGCTTCGTGAATAATAAAGTAATGCTGGATTGCCTCGAGAAGTGCGCACAGTTGTCTACACTCATGTGTCCATTCGTGCGTGTGTCTGTGTGTGTGTGTGTGTGTGTGTGTATGGGTGTGTGTGTGGATGTGAAATATAAGCAGACTACAAATCTTAGATTGGTGCATCCTTGCGTCTTTAAATATGGCTTGTGTTTCATGGGAGAGCCGTGTCGCCATGTACAAGAAAAAAATAAAGCTTTTAACTTTTTTTTTTTTTGTGACTGCGCATCTAAAAGTGTGTGTTCATACCTTGTGGGCCCCAGGGCAAACTTTGACTTAATGAATTTAAAGATGTGCTCGTCTGATCTGAGCCGAAGCACTTTCTGTAAACAGACACACACAAAACACACAGAAAACACCGCACACACACACACACAGATCAGGTAATTTTGTCAGGGCTGCAGAGCAGCATGCCGACATCTTATGGTGAGCACAAATCATACCTACAGGTTTTTTCAGATGCAATAGAGGAGGCGGAGGGAGAGTGTAGTGAAACTTTGTAAGATAAAGGAGTAAAACAGACGTCAAGAGAGGAAATGGAAGAGCTGGGAAAGGAGAGAAACATGTCGAAAAGATCAAAAGGAGACAATTAAAGCGCAGAGGAGACAGCCAGAGAGAGATAGGACAAGATAGGAGAAAAAGGTTTTCGGAAGCAGGAGAGGGAAAAGCAGGTAAGGGGACAGAGGTGGGGAGCAGAGGATGAGAACCTTGGCCAGGTAGTTGATGGTGACGGTGAGGAGGAGGACCGTGGCGCTGTGGAAAAGCAGTTTGCCAAGACGAACAAGGGGGCCTCCCGTCTTCAAACCAGCCTGGATAAAAGAGACAAGTCATTAGACAAGTCAGTCTGATATCTGATCTGTAACATGATCACCAATTTTGACGTTCACGTATTAATTGCACTTGCATAAAATAAGCGCCGAGCGTCTCTTGACTGCAGATCATAAAATACAAATTTTAAAAATGATAACCATGAATCGTGTCGTTCATAACAAGTCATTTTGCGGATAAAACACGGTGCACAAATTATTTGATGCCAGAAATTAAATCTCTCATTTCCAAGCCTCAACCTTCCTCCATCCTTCTCTCCGATCGGCTTCCATCCTGTCAAATTAAAGGCCCCTTCAATTGGCGATCTCATCAAATCTGATTGGACTAAAATGCGTCTCAACTTGAGAGAAAAATATTGTTACCTTCCACCAAAAACTGACTGCGGTGTGCAGGGGAACCTTTCATCTGTACTTAAGTGAAAGACTGACCACAAAGAAACAGGCACTGACCTGGCAATGTCTGATGAACAATGCCGCCACAATGAAGCTCAGGACCAGTGATCCCAGAATCATGGAGTTGCAAAACTGGAGGAGCCACACGCTTAACAGGCTACTCACTTGAACGAGGTACAGAGTGGTCACCTAGGAAAAAAAACAACAACATACAGTTAAATCACTCAAGTGGGTGATGAGTTCTGATGTCAGTCATAACTAGATGTGACTGAAATTATGCTGTAAGATCTCTGGCCTTCAAAATTCCTGTAATGGGCGAGATGTTCATTTAAAATACACAAGCCTTTGCTTGTTAGACATCAGCCGGTGGCCTCGCTCAACTGCAGACACCAGCGAGGCGACTGCTAAGTGTGGAAAAGCGCCGCACAATCAGTGAGAGTAAGATCCTGATTTAAGGGGCTTAGTGCAACCTGATGTTTATGCGCCCGTCGTTCTGTTGAGTTTGTACGAGCAACAAAACAAACGCTCCTCGCTTGCTAATCTGCATCTACAAATGGCAAGAATGACAACAAATTGGAAGAGGAGGGCAGGACATTGATGTGAATTTTGTTCAAACTCAGCCGCCGATGGTGAGGGAGAACACGTCAATCCATCCATGCCCACTTGTGACCGAGCCTGAGCCATAAAAAGTTTGGGAGTTGTGAAACAGCGAGGCTTTTCTTGAACAAAACGACTAGACTACTCGATGCCTTCTCACAGCTGCGCCAAACATGTCTAATGAGTGCACACGATTATTAAATGGAGCTTCTTGCACAGATACAGTATAGGAGAGCTATGGAGACAAAACAAGCTGCAGTACCTGTAAATATGTGTTGGTTCTTGAGGGAAAAGTGGTTTCTCAGGTGTGAGTGGAAAATATTCAGGATCGAGCATCCCTGGTGAACTGTGCATTGAATACTTGGCATCAAAAAATACTTACCTGTGGTCTTATGGTGAGAAGCAACAGGAGGATATGACTCACATCAAGGGTTTACATAACAACTGTTGCATAACTCAGCACTGCGATGAGTTTCAGTGGTTCGGTCATGTGACTCATGAGCGAGAGACCACTGGCCAGACCACTTCCTGTGCATCATAAAGGATGAACACAGCAGTGAGTTGTGCTGTGGCTCGGCAGGAGGATGAGAATGAGCACAAGAGAGTGATGACCTTACCAAACCAGGCTAGCTAATCTCTCCGAGTAGCTTTGATTTTGAACAAAGCGAAGAGCTCTGTCGAAAAGACACGAACAGTTGGCGGCGTGTCGCCCATTTATATGGGTCGCTATTGCCGGTTAGCCTGGGAGAATATTTGTATTAGCACCTAGATAACTATCTCATATTTATTTTTAATGTAATGCGTATTATAGTTTACATCCTGATCTGCTTTTGCTGTAGCTCGGCTGCACAAACAGGCGTGCCTTTGTACAGATGAACGTGGTGTTGTTTATCAGAGGGATGTGAAAGGTGTGCAGTGAAAATAAAGGAATACCGTCCTATGTGAACTTAGAGGATTTCCTCTCCTGCCGGCCTACCTGCGTGGTTGTTAGGAAGTCGGCGCAGTCTAAGCTGTATATGATGAGCGCCTGAACTAGAAGGATGAATTGGTTGAACTGCCAAGTCAGACAGAAGCAGAACGTTGTGACAAACATCAACCACACCATCACCTTCTGCGGAGAGAGACGCACACAGAGGTTAGATGTTCACGCTGGATACTCATGGCTTTCAGAAGGTACAAAGCCGAGGGCGATCAATGAGGTGAGGGTGGTCAACAGCTTGGATTCTGTGTGTCTGCGTTTGCATACCTGCTGCAAGGCGGTGAGCTGAGGCCTGAGGTAACAAGTGATTGCGGTGACCTGGAGCGCAAGGAAGGGCAGAGACCAGTTCTCTCTGAGGGAGATGGTGAACTCAACACGAGTGGTATCTACCCTGAAAGGCCGGAGAGAGAGAGAGAAGCTCAGACTGTGTCACTGCAGCTTGAAGCGCAACCAGAGGGGTTTCCAAATTTCACATGGAGATGGACTGTCAGCGGCGCTTGTTGTTGCGCTTGTGCGTGTCACGTTTTGTACAAAAATAAATAAATAATAACAATAATAATAATCTTTTTGCTCCATGTGCAGTAGGATATATTTATCACCGCTTGTGTAGCCTGTAAAAGCAGGAACCAGCAACACAAAAGGATTGAACGATGTAGCGAGGCTCCAGCACCTTAATAAATACTTAGAACAGGGACCTCCACTACTGCATACTGGTCCTCTGATACTGCATATGGATCCTCTAGTAGTGCATATCGGTCCTCCACTACTCTTGTAAATGTACATGGCAATAGTCTCAGTAATGCCTATGGTTCTGTCTGCACAGATAACTTGTGGAGGTTGTTTTCTTCTGTCGAGCTCCGATGATGGGCACATGTGGGGATGCCGTCCAGTATGAATCAGCATGTTTAACGTGTTTTGCTGTCAGGTGACATGTCACTGTTGTAGTCCACAGGAAGCCCGAGGTTTGATTTAAAAGAAGCAGGGTCTTCCAGCTCCAACATGTCATCTGAACTCACTACAGTTACTCCTATGCTGCTTGTGTTTTCATTTTTGTGGGGTTTTTTTTGCTCCTCTACTTCTTCTGGTTCTTTAATGGCAGTCAGCAAACCACTTTCAGGCGCATTAACACCACCTGCAGTGAAGTGAACAACTGCAACATGTGACACGTTTCATTTAGATGAATTCATTATTCGACTGTGTGTACTGAAGTGTGATGGTGCAGGTACATATGCCAGAGCACCCCAAGGCTTAACTGATCTAGCACCTCTGAAAGTTCTTTTGGGTGAGAATGCTCCACCTGGTTGGGCTTAATTTGTTGCCATAATCAGTACCCAACAGTTCTGCTCTTGAAAGCCATGTACCAGTTGATACTCGGTACGCAACATCTGTCAGGTGACATCTCGGTCACTCTCATTAGCCATTGTGGGGTTTGGATCAACATCCCATTTCTGTTCCTTTCACACTACATGATTCGAGATCGGGGAGGCTCTGATCCAGTCAGTGACAGTGAGATTATGTTTAAAAATGCTCCACACGACAGGGCCATTTGGGCAGATAATTGTTTCAGTTCAGCCCCGACTGTCGGAAGAGGAAAATGAGACCCAAAATCTGGCAAATTATCCTCCAGTGTGCACCAGGCTTTGGTATGACGAGACAGAATTTACTGTTATGCACAATTACTCAATTTTAACTAGCTTGCTTGCCCAAAATGTTAAACCCAGTGTGAAAAAAAAAATTGAATTCTTGACTCCATTTGACACTCATTTAGTCTTTCCCCAACTGAAGAATGTTCCCCTCAATGAACAACACACACAAAAACAAGCTCTTACGCCCCACCTGTTTAGGATGTACCACACCGCAGTCAGCACACCAGCCAACCAGGAGTCAGACAGGAGCCACGCCGTAAGGTACAGAGCAATCACGTACACGGCTTGGAGCGCGAACACTGTGTATATGTAGAAGTAGACTGGCTCCAGATATGACTGGACCACAGACACGCACCATAAAACACACACACACACACACGGGCACACACACACACACACACACGTGCATGTCACTCTCATTTGCATCAC
>CAAKHG010011533.1:0-10144 GCA_901007715.1 Dactylopterus volitans | reverse complement strand
CACCTCCCACCTCCATAAATCCTATTATCCGAGATGCGGCCGTTCCTCTGCCCGCCCAGAACCCGGCGAGAAGACGAGCAGCTTTGGCTTAAAGGAGCCTTACCGAGGCACCCGGGAGCCGCGCGGTCACCACCATTGTTGTGGCACCAGTCGCCGGCTCAGATGGGGACTGGTGACATCGGGGGCTTGATGAGACGTTACCTCATCGCGAGCGGATAAACGCCGAATGGTTACGCGCGCGCGCCCTGAGAGCTATTTAGCCAAAAAAAAAAAAATTAGATGATTATAGACAGCTGTTGGGTATTACAAAGGCTTACCTCCATGTTGTCATGGGACCCACAATGGGAAAAGAAAAAAAAATGGCACGTGAAAAACTATGTTCTGACGGCTTGGAGCCGAGTTTCGTGCTCAGAATTCACGCGAGAGGCGCGTTAGAGCGCGAGATGATGGTGGAGATGCACCTGCTACAAGTGGACTTTTAAATATGAGAGTGTGTGTGTGTGTGTGAGAGAGAGTGTGTGTGTGTGTGTGTGTGTGTGGGAGAGAGAGAGAGAGGAGACGCAGCCGAACGAAAGTGACACAAGTGACAGGAGGCGCGAGAGACGCTTGTCCGCCAGCCAAACTCATGACAGCGTGGGGATGGGTGGGGGTGCGGGTGCGTGCGTGCGTGGCGTAGCGTGCGTGGCGTGCGTGGGTGCGCTTCACTCACGTATCTCCGCAGCTTCTTCTCCGGCGGCGACTTCCTCAGCCAGCCCTGGAGGACGACCTCTCCGCCGCTCATGTTCGGACGAGTCTCGTCTCGCTGCCGCGCCACCAACCGCCGCCCGTCACTGGCGCATGACGGCTCCCGCGTTGAGGGTTGTTTTTTTTTCCCCGTTTATTTTTTGTTTTGTTGGCCGGCTCAGAGCGCTGCGGGCGACCGGCTCTCCCCGGCGCGGTCCGCTCCCCCCATTTGTGGTGGTGGTGGCGGCGGCGAAAAGCGGCGCTGCTGCGTCCCGGTTGGGGAGAGGGGAGACGGTGGAGGGTGGAGATGCGGGCGGCTCGCTTCCCGGGGTGGCTGCGCGCAACGCGGTGCGTGCGCAAAAAAGAAAAAAGAAAAAAAAGAAAAACCCGGTCGGGTTGAAATAAAAAAACAGAAAAAAAGAAAGGAGGGGTGGAAGAGAGAGAGAGAGAGAGAGAGAGAGAGAGGGGGGGGGAGGGGGGAGTAGCGCAACTCCGGCGTGGGTGAATTACGCGCGGCCAGCTGACGCGCGGTGCCGCGGGGAAACGCAACTGATAGAGGGCGAGGAAGTAGCGCAGGGTGTCTGCAGTTTGTTTTCCCAACTCATGCCACGCCCACCGCGCGCAGAGGGACGGGCTGCGTAAGGATGAGCGGGACGCGCGGACGGAGCAGGGGGGGGGCGTGGGGGGGCCCCGCCCGCTGCGCGCAGGCCTTTAGGAGCCCCTCATGAATTTGAATCATGGTGGGAAGTGCCTGTTAACAATTTTTGTTTTTTTCCCACGCAGAAAAAAAGCACAAACGTTGCTGCAGTGCTTGGAAAAAAAAAAAAGAGATAAAAAAAAAAAATCAAAAATGACGTATGCATTGTAAAATAACCCATCAAAGAAAAATGTTGCAGCTTACAGCTTGTAAAAATAAAATAAAAAAAGCTACGGCGCGTTTCGGAGATAATCTAATAAATCTCATATTCATCTGCTGCTATTACAAGACTACGAGCTTTCCCCCTAATGAGAGAGGAAAACGCGCCATCTTGTGGTAGGTTGCAAGCACTCGATGGCAACTAGGAGGGCAAAAGATTCATATATATATATATATATATATATATATACACACACACACATAGGCTGAACTGCTTAAAGGACATTTGAATCACCTAAACACTTGATTTGTATTTTTCTCCAACATTCACAAACAAAAAACTATGTTGAATGTCATATTTATTAAGAGCCCTCCCCGCCCCACACACACACACACACACACGCGCGCGCGCTCCACTCCACCCGGCCCAGACGTTACTCAAACATTAAAAAACATAAATAAAAAAAAGAACCACGATTCATAGAAGGCAGGAGTAGGGGAATCGAGGAAAAGGGATCACGTCTTTTACGTTGTCCACGCCCAGAATGCACCGCAGGTAGCGCTCAAATCCCATCCCGAAGCCGCCGTGAGGGACGGAGCCGAACCTCCTCAGATCCAGATACCTGCGGATGAACGCGGCGGCGGCGTCAGGCCTCGCCCGGAGCCGGATGTTTTCCCGTTACGTCATGCGGTGTGTTTTATGTGTTTTACCAGCTGTAGGCGTCTTCCAGTCCGATCCTGAAAGAGCACAAGATTTAATGTTAGGGCCTTTGGGCATGACGCAAGTTTAACATCAAGTTTAACATCCTCACCCTCTCTCTGACAAATGATTGTAAAGAAAAAAAAAAACTTGACAAATTTAATAAGTTAATCGTTCTGCACATAAAAAAATGAGTGAATGACATGAAACCATAAATATAAATACAATATAAATGTCACACTTCCTTGTGGCTGACTAGGTGTGGTGGGACCGGCCCTGAGGAAATGCTAAACGCTTAGGAAGCTGGTTTACTTTACAGGATAAAATCTGTAACTTTTTATTAGAAACACTTCTTGGTGCTTTCTCCCCACCGGCAATTAACCAAGGAGGTTGTGTTTTCAGTGGCATTTGACAGTTCGAAGGAATATGCAAAAACCGCTTTTGTTAAACTTGCCAGAGGGCTCTTGAATGGTTAGACGAGGAACCCATTTGAAAAAAAAAATTTTTTTGGAGGCAAATCTGTTTAAAAACCTTTTTTTCCCCCCCCAATAATCTGGGCGGAGGTCCGTGCTCTCTGCGCGACCCGTCTGGGATGAGCAAACGCGAATAAATCAAACCAGCGGATATATGGGTTCTACTCGTCAGAGGGTGTGTCCTTACTCTTCCAGCCGGGCCCTCAGCAGGTCCAGCCTCTCCTCTCTCAGCGAGCCCCCGCACAGCTCTCCAACTCCTGGCACGAGCAGATCCACCGCAGCCGCCTGCGCACAAACGGCCCGTCGAGAGTCAGCCGTGACATGCAAATCGGCGCCATTGACCCGACCCGGCACCGCGCGGGAAGAATCATTGATCGGCGCTGGCTTCTCGGCGCCGGCGATGACGCCCTTACTGTATGCCGGGGGCGGTCCTGGTTGTCTCTTGCGTAGAAGGGTTTGAGGTCATAGGGGTAATCAGTGACGAAGACGGGCCGGTTGCCGCAATGTTTCACCAGATGCTTCTCGTGCTCCGTCTGAAGGTCGCAGCCCCACTGTGGGAAAAGGAGAGCCGAGGTCAACGCGGGGGCCCCCTGAGGAGCGGCGGCGGCGGCAGGCAGACGTGCGGCCGAGGTGGACGGACGGAAAATCGGAATAACTTACGTCTGTCGGGAATTCGAACGTCTGCGAGCTGCGGTTTAGGATGTCCACAGCCTCACTGTAGCTAATCCTGAAAGCAGATTGGCGACACATCCTTGAATTAGGTTTTTTTTTTTTTTTTTAATATGCAGATTTGTCCTCTAATGCATCGATAAGTATGCTTATAAAAAAAAAAAAAAAAACAGCAACTTACACAAGGAACTTCTCCTTCAATATTGCATCTACGGCGTCCTAAGAATGTACGGACAAAACAGGACAAGCATGTTGGTGGCGGTGCGGCCGTGGCGGGCCGGCTGGCACCCGGGTGACACGCCCGATTTAAACGAGTGACCTCCAGAACTCACCCTGTGTCCAGGAGTCACGTGCTTGTGAAATAAATCCACGTCCTCGGCACAGCGAGCAAAGACATGCTCCATGGTGGATCGGAACATGTCCTCCATGACCTAAGGAGAGGGGGCGGTTCAATGATTAAAAGCTCTCCTGGGTAACTGTGTGCAAAGTCGGGTCAGCGCAAAAACCTGGACCCCGGCGCGCGGGGGATGCGACGGGACATGGGCCCACGTCATCCGGGGGAGGGGGGGAGTTGTTCTTTAAAGAATTAGCCAGCCATTTTTCATTATTATTTCTTTTTTTAATCAAAGGTTGGCATATGACCCAAGTAATAAATAAATGAATAAATAAACGTGCTACTGCAAAGGTTACAAAAATGTTAAAAAGTGATGGATTGCCTCCACGCGCGCGCCGCACATGTACGGCAAATTAAAATCATGACCCGGAGGTGTTTCTGCACCGCCCTAAAGGGAATGGAGCCAAACGCTTCCGTTTAATGTGTCAGCGTGCATAGCGGACAAGGGGGGGGAGGGGCATGCTAACCAGCGGGTTCGGGCGCACCTTGGTGAGGTCCTCCAGGGACCTGGTGAAGGAGATCTCGGCCTCGACCATGTAGAACTCGGCCAGGTGGCGTCTGCTCTGGGAGTTCTCGGCGCGGAAGGTTGGGCCGAACGAGTAGACTCCGGAGAAAGCCCTGCGGGAGCGGCGGCGATCAGAAAAGCCCGCGCTCAGGTCAAACGCGTGTCAGGAAACACCGAACACTCACCCCGACATCACCTCCAAGTGGAGCTGCCCGGACACCGTCAGGTAGGCGGGAACAGAGAAAAAGTTCCGGTCCTCCTCGTTCTCGGAGCTGGTGGGCTTGTAGGGAGAGACGGCGGGTTTGAGAGCCTTAAAAAGGTCGACGCCAACTCATCCATCGGCTCTCGCAAGGCGGCTTGAGGCCGACCCGGCGCGTTAACCGCCAGGCCGCTTTAAGGATTCGCGGCCAGCTGCGGCGCAGGAAGCAACGTTTAATTGGCAAACACATGTTGACTCTCACCTCCACCTGGAAGAGCTCCCCTGCTCCCTCGCAGTCATTGGAGGTGATGACTGGAGTGTGAATCTGCACAAAGCCACTTTCCTGCGAGGGGGGGGGGCACACAATAAATAAAACACGAGCTCTTGCTCCGGATCCTGCTCAAACTTCACCGCAAAAAGCCTCACCTTGAAATACGAGTGAATCGCCGAAGTGGCCTCGCTTCTTATTCTCAACAGGGAACTGAAGGCATTTGTTCTGCACCGGAGATGCGGAAACTGGCGGAGGTACTCCAGCGTGTGTCGCTCTTTGATTTTAAATGGAAAGTCCTGAAACAAGGGCGGCGAGAAACAGTAATGATACCTTTCCTACGCGACATAAAACAAAAAAAAAAAAAAAAAAGAGGAAAAAAAAATTCAACAAAGATGAGGTGTAATCTGAGGACTGCGCAGCGAGTACTCAGAGTACATTAAGCATACGTGCGCTGGCTGTCCTTACCACAGGGTCGCATTCTCCCACCACGTGGATTTGCTCCGCTTCCAGCTCCACCGGCTGCTTCGGGTGGGGGCTTTTCTTCAGGGTGCCCGTGATCTCCACGGCGCAGCCGAACGTGAGCGACCTTAATTTGAGCGGAGGAGAGACACGGCGTTCTGAGCGCGCCGGCGCCAAATGCCGTCCGTCAACGTTCCGAAAAAATGAAACGGAGGCCCTTACGGATGATTCAGCTCGGGACGGGCAACGATTTGCAGCGACCGCAAGGAGCTGCCGTCGTTCACGTTCAGGAACAGATTGGCCTTCTGCGCTCGGACAGAGCGAACCCATCCCTGCAAGAGAGAGGGAGACAGACAGAGAGAGACAGAGAGACAGAGAGAGAGAGAGAGACGAATCAAGCTTCACTTCACTCTCCCCTCTGGTGATACAGCAGTGCCTTCTGGGACAGAGGTAGAAAGTTCATCGCGCAGCTAACCGTTTTGCTAGCCGGGTCCGCTGCTCAACCGGCGCCACGCGCTAATACCCATTTGCATCTGCGCGGGATGTCCCGTGCGGCGTTCCCGTGCATGGACGCTGATCGAGCACTGGCATCTGAAGCACCGCGTGTTCACCGTGATATATAATCCGACGGCCCGGCAATCAATTCTGCCCTTCAAGTGGAGTTTTGCGCTTGAATTCTTACGGTATCTGTTTGGGAGAGGTGACATATTTTAATGATTGTCGTTGGGGGGCTGAAATTTGTGATGCTGTTCAACCGTACCGGGTCACACTATAAGAGGCGTGCCTAATATTTTGGTCGTCCCACTCTAGGCTGACCAAAATATTAGGGACACCTCACACAGTATAACCCAAAACTGGATTATGCTATGAGAGGTGAAAATATGAATGAAAATATGCAGATGAAAAAATAGAAATGAATGAAAATATACATAAATAAATGAAAATATGAATGAAAGTATACATGAATAAATGAAAATATGAATGAAAATATAAAAGGGACACCTCTCATAGTTTAACCCACCACTGGCTAATACTGTGAGATGTGTCCCTAATATTTTGTCACCCACTACAGGGATGACAAAATATTAGGGACACCTAACCCGGTGCGGTTGAACAGCAGCACAGCATTCCAGTCCCCAATAACAATCGTTAAAATATGTCAACACGGATTAAGTTAAAAATACAACATAAAAGGGAGGATTTATTGCAGTGGGTGTTGCCTGATATCTTATGATAAACATGCAGTGGTTTTAATGTGATGGCTGACTGGGATGTGTGTGTGTGTGTGTGTGTGTGTGTGTGTGTGTGTGTGTGTGTGTTTGTGTGCTTCATTCATATATCGGGAAAAAAAACTACCATGCAGTCACCCAGTACATCGCATTCATTGCTCATATTTATTAGTCCAATTTTTAACCTGTACAATGACAAATTTGCCAATGCGTCCTGTTATATTTTCTACACTTTCTTGCACTCACCGTAAATAGCCTCCATTGCTAATTCTATTCTAGCTTCTTCTCTGTCTATTATTACCTGTATCATCACCTTGCCACTTGCTCTTTTTCTCCTTTCCTCCCCTTATATCTTGCAGCTGCTCTTGTTTGTGTTTTGTTTTTTTTTCTCTCTCTCTTATCAGCAGAGCGCCAACTTGATGTAACGAGGGGCTGTCAACATACAACCACACTGTAAATTAATGTTCAAGCGAAAGGACTAAAACGGCAAACACGGCCTCGGCGTGGGATGACGAGCCGTTACCGACAACATTCGCGTTACCGGCGCGGCAGATGGAGGGAAAAAAAAAGAGCAAGACGCACGGCAGCGCGCATGCGCGGCAGCTAAGTTTGTTTGTTAGCTAGCCGTATTCGCAAAATAAAGTTAGCCGGGGTGTACCTGTGCAATGGGTTGTCATTCAGTGCAAATTAGCAATAAACAAATTGTTGTCGTTACCTGCACTTTGACGTTTTCTCCCAATCCGGCACCTGAAACCGCCTCGGACACTCGCAGCGTGGTTGGCGTCTTCTTGCAGTAACGCCGAACGCTGAGCAACGCGAACCGAGCCAAAGAGCCGGTGGACGCGGCGGAACGCGCTTTAGCCGCGGTCCGGAACATCGCGACACCCGCCGGACCCCCCACACACCCCCTCCGGCCCTCCTCGGAACCGCTAAAGACACATGCTGCGACAACCCGGGCCCCCGCAGAACAGAATATCTTGTTTTACTTTGACTTGACTTTCACGTTGCGCGACAGATTCACTTCCTGGTTGGGTCCTTCGCCATTCGTCGCATTTGATCACGTGGAAAATAAGCAGCCAACCGGATTGCAGGTGTCAAAGCGGTTCAATTCGCGCGTATGGGAGTTGTAGTTTTATGTCTTCTTCCTGAATCTTAAGACTTTCCTGCACAAATATGAAAGTTAGATTGGCAAAATGCTGCAATTTCCAAGTTAAAACCAGTACCCACATAATACCCTCGTTCAATAAAACCTCCCACTTTATTGCACAAGGCACAAACAAACCAAAATAATAAACGAGCACTTTGAAAGTACATTTCTCGCCCCTGATTTTATCTTTTGAGTGAACACGGCTGTGAGAGGGATGCACGGCTGGACCACAAACACTAATAGACTCCTATTGTCTGCTAACAGCCGCTCTCCAGGACAAAATGGTCGCAAAGTGAGTAATCTCCCAGGTTTTTTTTTTTTTTTTTTTTTTTTTTTTAATTTAAAACCACTCCTCAGGACAGGTGTCCGGTCACGCTTCCAAATGGCATGAAGCAGGAGGAGCGCACGTGGTGTGATTCATGGCGTAATGAAGCAAGTGCAGCAGCTATCACAACCGCATGGAAATCCTCTTTAATCTTGCATGATGTATCTGCCGTCAGTGCGAGGTCCATTTGTGCGGAAACCTCGTTAATCCAATACCCACAATGACACTGGGTCTATTCCCAACGTTGCCGGAGTAAATCAGATCATGCCAGCAATGTAATAAGGTGCCATGGACGATTATTCACCTGGTCTCGCCTGTCAGCTCTGGAGCCCTTGGTCTGCCTCTGCCAGCAAACGCGGAGCTGAGAGTCTCCACCTCCGGCTGCTTGTGACACAACATCATTAAACCCAACATGATGCATTTGAAAAGTCGAGCGCCATCATCGATATTAATTATCTCCAGCAGGGATGGAGCAATTATGCACGTGGTCAAATCGTAATGGGAAGCGGAGTGTTTCACTAACAGAGAGCGCGAAACACCTCGAGGGGGGTGGGAGGGAGTGACAAGTTTATGTTGGGTGTCTCCAATTAAACGAGGCGACAATCAGACCTATTTTAGACATTTTTCCGGCGACCATTGCCCGACAACGGTTGATCGGAAACCAATAAAAAAAAAAAACAAGCAACCCCTTCAAGGAAAAGCATTAAGATTCATCTCCAGAGTCACACACTGCTGATTTGCTCTCCCCTCCCAGTGTCACCACGGCAGAGCATCCCCTTCTGCCACAAGGTAGTGCTGTAGCTCCATGAGACCGCCGCGTCCTCCCTGCGAATCCCCACTTACAGTAGATTTATTCATTTACCCCTGAGTTGCCTCAAATATATTATTCATTTGCCGCTCCCAGGTCTACTGAAATGGAAACAAGCTGGCATTGTTAGGTTCACGCTGCAGTTCTAGCCAGAATAATGCGGAAGAACCTGCTGGCTTTCATTTGCTGCAGGTAGTCCGGCGCGCCGGTGGATTTCAGGTCGCATCCACAAACAGTTTTCCGGCGCGTCGGCGGGAGCGGCGAAGGGCTGAGCCCCGTCCCCCGGTGTTTCCCGACGACTTGATTTTTTTCCCCTCTCGCTGGCTGGACACGTTCGGCTGTGACGACGCGCACGTGGGAGAGATGCTCGACGCATGTCACAACTATTTATATTCCCGCAGACGCGCGCGCACACACACACACACACACACACACAGGCGCGCGCCCACGCAGACTCCGAGGCGGCGCAGCCTATGCAAGGTGTAAACAGCATGCCCTTCCGTCTGCATTAAAACCCCGCAGTCAAAATGTCAGCGCGAAGGATCCCCCGCCCCGCTGTGCGTGAAATGTTTAAAATCACGCAATGGAGGGAATTGGAGATGTCAGATGGTTTGGGAGATCCATAGCTCCAAGTCCGCGGTGGATGAATTGTTTGGCGGCGGCCTAACAACCTCATTCGGGCTTAACAGCTTGTTTCAAATCGATGCGCGATTAGTCAGCAAAACAAAGAATTTTGCTTTAAAAGCTGGGCTCTCTCGAGGGGGCTCGCTGAACTTAAAGGGCAAGCTGCGCCCTCTCCCCTCTCTCGGCGGGCCCGCCTTCCACGCGTCCTCATCGGCTCCTCCGAATATTCTGCATTCTCAAATGCGAGGAGGGGCGCGGGGGGCATCGATTTTATGCGGCACGGTTCGTTAAGTGCTGATTAGACCATTATAGTGATGTGATTCCAGGGAGCAGGTTATGTGACAGGCGGCCAAACACAAATCAAACGGAACTAACAACCCTTGCGCCAAAGATTTGGGCCGGTGCGCTTTGTCACCACCAAAAAGAAAATGAAAAAGAAAAGAAAAAAAAAGAAAAAAAAAGGAGTTACAATAATGCCGTGTTTTCGTCTGCCTTGAGAAAGCTGAAAGAACTTTGGAGAAAATACGAGCGGCGCTCTAGATGCTCACCTTTTTGGAAATGATGATGTTTAGCTGTTGGCTAATAATCTGTTGGAGTTAGTGAATGGAGAGCACTCGTTTCAGTTCATCCGGACAACCAACGGAATATCCATCCTCAAAAATGTTCATGTGTGAGGATCTGTGATGGGTTTTTTTCTGCTTTCATGCCAACTAACCAGCTAACTGTGTTTTTTTTTTTTTTTTTGTCTTTTTTTGTTTTTGT
>CAAKHG010011532.1:0-10270 GCA_901007715.1 Dactylopterus volitans | reverse complement strand
GAAATACTCTTAACGCGAGGTTCAGCAAGTCATTCTTCATGCTGTGATGATTTTTCATCTCATCTCTGTGTGAGCATTGGATGATGTTCTTTCCTGGACGTCCACTCACGGACCAGTGGAGGAGCATAGCATCAGTGCTGGATCATGATCAGAGAATAGGGTAAAGGGCATAGCTAGCTATGCCACAAGTGTTTTGACCATCCCGTATCAGTCGCATGTAGCCGCCTTCACCCCAGCTGGTACCCCAACTAAGAAGAGAAAACGGAAATCCAATTTAAAATTAGTAACATTTGTTCAGGCCATATACATACATGTATGAGATCTACTGACCTGTTTTTGATGATCCAGTAGTCCTGGCCTCCCTCAGAGCCGTAGCCAACCAGCAGCACCGCGTGACTCAGATTATTTGGGTTGCAGTTGGGCTCATCATATATTCCTGTTAAAAGAAATGTAATCTCTGAATCTTTGGCCACTCTGGGGCACCAGAATTAACACTGACATATTATCACATACTAAATTCATAGATGAACTGTAAACGGAGCCATGTTTGTGTCGGCCAGATATACGCTGATCAACCGCAACATTGAAACCCATGTTTACTACACAGTATAAAACACCAATCCTGCAAATATGAGCAGTGCTCATTTGGGCGGCTGCAATTTGTGGTGGCGTTAAACTGCACCGAGAGATGTTCCTAATATTTTGGCCCAAATTATTTAAATTAATACAAGTCAACACCTCTCTCAAAAAGATTCAATAAAAAAATCTACTTAAGAATTCACATGAATTTGTTGCAGGGCTGTTATGTATTATATATAATGTTGCGGCTGATTGGTTTATATCCGATGGAAACATACATAGCCTCATCAATCACTTCAAAGTCGCTGATGATGAAATTCCTTCTGCTCAGTTAAGTTGCTTGCTTGTTATGCTGGCAGCATAACGAAGCAACTGAAAATAGGATGTAATTTAGGGTATTTAGGGTGGTACCTGAACTGTAGAACAGGAAGCTTGAATGATCTGCATCAATGGCGACTGTGATTGGCCCAACACTTGCCACAGCATCAGCCAGAGCCTGCTCGTCTCCTTTGGGTATGAACCTGTAGTCCCTGATATGGGCGACTGCAAGTCTGCTGTCATAGAAGCAAGGCTGGGAGTCCTGTTAAGAGGAAGGCGACATGTTAACAGCGCGCGGGACACTGAAAAATGAACCGTTTAAGCTGTTGTAATGGAGACCGAGCCTCACCAAGGAGGTGTACGGGTAGGTGCTGGTGGACTGCAGTCCGTTGTTGACCACATAGTCGTAGGCATTGGCCATCCAGGCACCACTGCAGCCGAAGGTGCCATAAGATCTGGAGCAGTCCACCAGATTTTGTTCGCTCAGGGATACAAGCTGACCTGTCCTCTTGTATATTTGTCCCTCAATGGCTCCGGTGGTGCTGAAGGCCCAGCATGAGCCACAGTAACCCTGTCAAGAACAATTAGGTCTTTATGTATCTGAGCGGATGACACACGTTCAGAGTGAATATAGGAAATGACTTACCTGATCTTTAACCTCGGTGACGTAGCCCATGCTCCGGTAATCAACAAACACAGAATCAAACTTCTTAGCACCGTTACGCAGCCTTTGGGCCGAGGCAGTCTTCCCTCGCTTCACAAACTGGGCATCTATCAGGGCACCTTGCAAACTTTGGTATTCTTGCTTTGTCTGCGTATGAACATAAAGCACATTGTTTTCCAATGACCGAGTTATTGATGTCTGTGGAGGGATTTAAAGAGGCAGTTTTACACATTTCCTGCCGAGACGAGAAGACTGACAGCACTCTAATGTTTGCAAATGGTTTGCTTGGCGCCAAGACTGTGAACAGAGGGAAACAGGTACCCTAGCCATTTTAGACGGTTAAAAATCCACTAAAAAGAAAATCTTGTTTGTTTAGCAATTTATCTTTGGACAGATCCAGATTGGCTGTCCGTCGGTCATTATGCTAAGCTAACTAGCAGCTGGCTGTTGTTTCCTATTACACACCTTGTTCAAATGGTTAAATGCATAGCCATTTTTATTTTGACCCTCTATGACTTCATATTAAAAAAATCACTAAGTACAGAAGGAGTTTGGTCAAAATTCATTGTTCCTTGGTGTGTCATGTACAGAGCTTGTTAGTTTGTGATGTTGATCTATGTTCATGTTAAGAAAGAGGCTTAACCCCAAATTGTGCCAATAAAAGAACATGATTTTTTTAAAGTCTCTTTGGACAAAAGAAATTACCAAAAATAACTGTAATAATGTGTAAATTCTGTTCTGTTATCTGAAATAGTTCTCAATCACAGATTTGGATACATGATTACAATCATGGACAAAACGGCTATATAGTACTAACTGTGGTCAGTTTGCTGATGCAACACATAGTTTGATGTTCACTTATGACTCACCAGGTCTCCATATTTGTTCATGGCCATAGAAAAGGGCCTCATCCCCATGAAAAACCCTTGATTATTATCATCAATCAATCGCTTGTTCTCCTCCCAGATGGCCTTCCTCTGCATCTCATCCTGCAGTAGATCACATCAGAGAAAAACACCTGTGAATGAAGGCACGTTATTGCTGGAGTGTGTGTGTGTGTGTGTGTGTGTATATCTGAGACGTGTCTCACCATCTCATCGTAGGCTATGCCATGGCTGCTCTTCCACACCTCCCACTCGGTGAGGATCACCTCGTCCGAGTCTGATGCGACGCTCTGCGGGCCGCACAGCAGACCTGAGATCAGCACGGCTCGCAGCAGGAGGTCGACCTGCCGGACTACAACAACATCATAGACGAGTCATTGCACATGTGGATTTCTTCAGGTCACATTGTTACTAAGTTATTCTGTCATTAACAGAAATTACAACACGATATTGTGAAGTGTCGGACAGTGAAGTACGATCAGTATGAGAAGTCCACTATAAGCTGCCTGCTTGTCATTCTTGACGATCATTATTACATCAGACATGCCTCTTTTTGTTGTCCGCCTGAGCTGAGTTGTAAGAGAAAAATGCTAGTTGCAAAATATGTAATCCTAATCTGACAAATCCAAAATCACCCAAACAAAAAAAAAAAACGCTGAACTTAAAGTCATATGTTCAGGTTTCTTCTGTGTCTGGTAGTTACACCTGTCCTCCCTGAGAAATAAAACGCTCTGAGCAGTTTACCTGCATGGATGCGAGTCTGTTGTGTTGCCATGTTCTGAGAGCAGCTCTGCTCAGTGACATGACAACAGACTCGCCATCAGTTCTCCTTATATAGCCTTGCACTAAATACATCCTCCCTATATACTTTACTGAATCCCTAAATCAACACTTTCGCCAGCACCTGAGAAGTCAACAAAAATGAGGCGCTTTCCCTGCTCCGCCTCTGTTATCATGTGGAGCTGCAATAATGTTAATCCCTCAAACACCACTTTATTGACCAAAACACATGACATACACTCTTCCAAGACTTCTGATGCAAGAATACTCCTCTAGTGAAATAAATGCACCTGCATTAAAGTGAAATACTGTGGACAATCCAAGTATTATCATCAAAAAGTGGCCAGAGTAAAAAATAATATAGACAGATGCTCTCTGTTATTATCACGCGTCGGGATAAAGCAGCATTACGCCGTTAACCCTGTTATTTTAATGACTTATAAGTTGCAGACAGTTTAGTTCATTGCTTCCAAATCTAGAGGTTCAAGGCCCCCTCATATCCACTCCCCCAAGGTTCACAAGATAAATGTGGGAGATTGTGAAATGATTCATGGATGAGCTCAGGAGAAAAAACACATTGGATTTAATGTCTAATACAGAATTAAAATGCATCAGAAACTTGACAACTTTTTCCTAAGAGGTCCTAAGAGGTTCACTTATGTGACTGGGCCGCGGGTCTGTGTTATAAATTCATGCTGTCTTCTAATGGTGCTGGGTGAAAGCTCTTGAATCAAGCGAGCGCTGCACTTTCCGCCCGTCGGGCTCCCGGCCGCCGCAGCGCCCCCTAGCGGCGCGCCGCGCAGCTGCGCCGTGCGGCACTGCGGAGGATGAGCTCAGGCATTATGATGTCCGAGGACCGGCGCCGCCAACACCCCGAACACGGTGCAGCGAACGCGGCGAGCGGCGCTCAGCATCGCCTGTAGAGACGAACATGAGCCACGACTGAGCTCTTTGCAGGATGTCCTTCAAGGTAAAGCCGCCGGTGCCGTGACGCAGCGCGGCGGCGGCGGCGGCGCGGCAGCGCGGCGGCGCGGATCGCGGCCGCTTCCTCCTCTAATCTCTGCTGTTGTTTTGCGTCACTTTTCAGGCTTTAATCCATATAATTGCAAAGCAGCAGGGAGGCAGGTGTGACCCGCAATTTGATTGGCTGCCAGCTGGCCTTTAACAGCTGTGCATCCTACTTGGATTTCACTCATTGAATTGGAGAGGTCCTCGCGTGCGCGTGTGCGCGCGCGCGCGCGTGTGTGTATGCATGAGCGTGCGGCTATCAAACAATCTTAGTGAGGACATTTTGGATGGTCACGTTTATGGCACCTTGTAGGTTAATATTCTTTTTAAGATCCAGGTTAGAACTGGGCTGAGACTCAGTTTGGGGACACAGGCTGCAGTGGGAGGGCTTATCCCAATTGATGACTCTACCAGCTCGTGCGTGGTGTGTGTGTGTGCGCTGTTTGGTGGAACCATAACTCCCATTTATATTTTGAGAATGTGTGTGTGTGTTCGCGCTCGGTTGTTGCACAATTTACCATACCATAATGGAGGTTTGAGTTCAGCAGCTGTTGTTGTGTGGAACAACACGCTCCTCTGTGTGTGTGTGTGTGTGTGTGCGTGCGTGCGTGCGTGCGTGCTGTTTGGTGCTACTAAAACTCCCCTTTACATTCTGTGTAGTGTGTGTGTGTGTGCTTGGCCTCGCACAATTGACATACTGATCATTACACAAATCAAGTAGGCCTCTGCACACTGAAGCGACGCACTCCTCTTTCTCTCTGTGCGTCTGTGTGTGTGTGTTTGTGTGTGTGTGTGTGTGTGTGTAATACCATAATGGAGGTTTGAGTTCAGCAGCTGTTGTTGTGTGTATTTACCTCCAGAAGGAGACACCCCTGGCTAACGCTGTGTTTTGGGCAGCTCGGAAGGGGAACTTGGCTCTACTTCAGCTGCTGCTCAACAGCGGACGCGTGGACGCCGACTGCAGAGACAATGTACGATCGCTGCACGTCCTGGCTGCTCCGCGGCACACTTTACCCATAATCCACCTGTGGTAGGGAGACAGACAGCATCAAGCTTTACCTCCTGAGGTGCATGAGTCACAATTCCACTCCCATTTCATATTCCTGTTGTCGATATAAAGCTCGAGGATTTCATGTTTCATGTTAGCACGCCAGAATTCGGCCGTTCCGTCGGCACATTTCTCGCAGTTTGAAGAAGTCGTCCCACTCAGTCAACTAAAGCTCCTGATTTGTTCCTGCCTGCTGTGATTCCTTCCAGTATGGAACGACCGCGCTGATGGTGGCCTCCTACAGCGGCCACAACGAGTGCGTCAGGGAGCTGATCATGCAAGGAGCTGACATCAACTACCAGAGAGAGGTATGGTGGGAGGAGAACTGCGAACATTTTTTTTGTGTCGACTGTCTAACATCTTTGGAACCGCTCAAGCTGCCCCATGAGCTTTGAAAAGCTGGTTAAAAATCAGAGCCTCTCGGCCTTCGTCAATGACGCCTGGCAAATTTCAAATCCATCCTCGCACAAAGCAAATAAAAGACTGTGACTTAAATGAATTATCAGAGTATTTAAGGGTCGATGATGGACTTCAGTCTCAACATACACTCATTGACCACGTTATTAGAAGGTTTTATATTCCTAATAAAAGGTGTTCTGCTGCTGTCGCCCATCTGCTTCAAGGTTCGACATGTTGTGCGTTCAGAGATGCTGTCTTTCATACCTCCATCGTGATGAGTGGTTCATTGAGTAACTGTTGCCTTCACTTGAACCAGTCCGACCGTTCTCCTCTGACTTCTGGCATCAGAGAGCTGCCGCTAACCGGATATCCTCGCTCTCTCAGTCCATCCTCTGTAAACTCTGGAGATGGTTGTGTGTGAAAACCCCAGCAGATCAGCAGCTCCTGAAATACCAGCCCGTCTTGCACCAACAATCATGCCAAAGTCACTAAAACCACCTCTCGTCTCCATTCTGATGCTCAGTTTGAACTTCAGCAGGTCGTCTTAATCCTGACTATGCTTCTAAATGCATTGAGTTGCTGCCATGTGATTGGCTGATTGGATAATGGCATTAAGGAGCAGTTGAACAGGTGTAATAAAGTGGCCGGTGAGTGTATATGTAGACCGCGGGAGTTCTGCCTCCATTTTATATGTTTCTGTGCATTTACACTGAAACGTGGAAAGCTTTCAACCACATGACGATAAAAGGTCAAGGAGAATGTTGTTATTGTCGTCTCCAGACAGGTTCGACCGCTCTGTTCTTCGCCGCCCAGCAGGGACACAATGACGCTGTCAGGCTCCTCTTTGAATTCGGTGCCTCCACTGAATTCCAGACAAAGGTATGCTGCAGGGCACGGCCATGTGCCCCACGGCCCTTCACACACTGGGCGGGATGTTATCACCTCAGATCGCGTCACGCCGAGACCAGGGCGAAGCGCTGCCCTCGGCGCCGCGTCGTTCGCCGTCTCGTGATGCCCGCAAGGCTTTATGATTGCGCTCTCTGTGGCAGGACGGCGGCACGGCGCTCACCGTGGCCTCGCAGTACGGGCACTCCAAGGTGGTGGACACGCTGCTGAAGAACGGAGCCAACGTTCACGATCAGCTGAACGTGAGCACCCCGGGCGCCTCCATCCTCTCAGGCCTGTCTCCTCGCGCTGTCCCACGTGGTTAAGCCTGTCTGATGGGTAGTTGCACTTCACCTCAGCAGCTGGAGTTTTTTCCCCTCTGGTTCCTGCAGACTGCTGAGTCAGACGTGGCTGACATTTGGCAGGATTAGCCTCTGTCCTGACGCAGGGAAACAAAAACCTGACAGTGAAAACTCGCGTTCATACGGTTTTCTCACGTCTTTTTTTTTTTTTTCTTTTTAAGTACTTTTTTATGTTTCAGGACGGTGCCACAGCCCTATTCCTCGCCGCCCAGGAAGGTCATGTAACCGTGATTCGGCAGCTGCTGTCATCTGGTGCCAAGGTGAACCAGCCGAGGGAGGTAATGTCACATGTTGAAGGATTCTAAGCTCCCTCTCCTCAAACTCTCCATGACATTTCTAATGTTCTCTCTTCCTGCGGCACCCATCACCCAGGATGGCACCGCCCCTCTGTGGATGGCTGCCCAGATGGGCCACAGTGAGGCAGTAAAGGTGCTGCTGTTACGCGGAGCTGATCGGGACGCCGACCGACAAGTAATGTGTTATTTTAGGATTCTGAAAGTACAAGCAGTAAAGGGTTGCAGACGCTGCAAAGCCAGCAGGGTAAAGACACGTAACATGTAACCCCCTCCTCACCCGTTTCATGTCTGCTCCTCTGCTATGAGCAATCCAGTGGCAGTGAAAACACTTTAAAAAAGATGTAAAGGTTGATCCTTCTGCCCCACTTCAGAGTCGCACTTCCACTTTCATCCTTGGGTGGGTTCAGGATGCGCTGAAGATTGTTGTAAATGTGGTAATCACAACTGAGCTCTGAAAAAGCAGCAACATCTTGGCATGTTGCTGTCGAGTTTACAAGGAGCGCGTAAACGAGTGGTGGCGGTTGTTTGCTGGGCTGAGATTGAGTTGACCAATAAGCTGATATGCACGTCTTTATCCCGCACTTGAACGTGAACTGGTGACCATGGGTGTGGTTATCAAATCAGAAATACCTTATGAATCTTGGAGAAAATTTTATGGTCACCGTTGCTCCATGTCAGTATGAATGAAGATACAGGGAAGGAAGTACCAAAATATAACAAAGGATATAACAAGTTACTACACAATAGAAATAGACTCAATGAACCATATATGAACAATGTGAACAATGTCTAAACAAATCAAATATATAAACAGATGCATGGAAACTATGTTAAGTGGAAATGAAGCGCTCAAAGTACTTCTTTGAGCAGAGCAGTATGTAACAGACACAGGCCTTATCAATATGACAGAGACATGAGTGCAGTCACAGGATGTGCTGACACTGCAGAGTTCAATATCGCTCTGGGATCTTACTGCAGTTAGCACTGAAACTCTCAACCAACATGTTTGAGAGGGCAGATACAATCCAGTGTAAACAAATTAAAAAAAAAAAAAAAAAGCCAAAGAAAGGAAGGCAAAAGAATATTAGGTTTAGAAGTGTGGAGAGAGCCGGAGCAACTGATAAAGGCCGCACGCTAGTTGGCACATGCGCCACCAAACCATGCGTTGTCACGCCGTCCCAGCCGCAGCTTGTACAATTTATGACGTGTCATGAATGCAGCTTTAATCCTGAAGTTCCCCCATCCCATCCCATTTTTTTTTTTTTTTTGCTAAAATCGGCTCTCTTAATTGGCTGCTGTCTGTTCCAGCCATCTGTTCTTTGTTCAAGACTGAGCTGAGACAAGCGACGAGTTAAACAGAATGTTGGAAACATGTTTGTTTGCAAACTTTTTCCTTCTTGCATCGACTCGCATGCATTTTTCAAATGACAAAAGGAGAATCGGTGAGGCATTAAGCCATTTGGTGTCTAATATTCTGAATATTGCAACGCTCTTCCTGCTGTTTCTTAAGGACGGATCAACGGCGCTGTTTAAAGCAGCCATGAAGGGACACAACAGCGTCATAGAGGAACTGCTCAAGTTTTCTCCTTCACTCGGCCTCCTTAAGGTAGAACAAGTCGCCATGCTTGTTGTTGTTTTTTTTTTAAAAACCCTCAGGAAAAGCTAAAAACTCTATATTGGTTAGCAGACACAGAATGCAGCACCACATCTTTTGTCTGTTGCCTCCAGAATGGTTCCACTGCCCTCCACGCCGCTGTTCTGGGTGGAAATGTTCGAACGGTCCTGCTGCTGCTCAGTGCCAGCGCAGACCCCAGTCTACCCGACAAGGTGAAGAGCACGTGGACGTGGAAGTGTGAAATACAAATTGCAAGCGCTTGACCTCATGCCAGCAACATTTTTCCCGTGTCTGTTTTTTTGCAGAACGACGAGCTCCCCGCAGATCTCACGAAAAGCGATCGCATTCTGAGAGTTTTACAGCCAAAAATCTTCAACGGGGACAGTTGATGGCGCCCGCCTGTAGCCCGCTGCACCGAAGAAAACCAACAGCGTCAAACCTACTCAGCCGCAGTCCGTGCAGCGCTTGGACGGAGCGTGCTTTTGTTTGAAGCTGTCATATGCTGAATGAACCCGGATTAAATGCGGAGTAACACAAATAACGTGCAACCATAATGCGTTTACCCACCACCCGCGCAATCTACTTTCCACCGTTGTCTGACAGTATGCAGTCATTTTTTGTTTAGGTGTTGTAAGATTTATGGATATTTTGCACACTTTTTATTTGCCTTTTTAATAAACTCGATGAGGTGTAAACTTGTGAATTATTGCCATAGTCGCAAGTTCATCAATGCCGAATCTATCAAGACATTTAGATCCGCGTGGCCGGTTTGACAGACTTCATTTCAGAGGACTTTAAGCCGTCGGTTCGCAGTAGCCAATCACGGTGGCGCTTGTCACGTGATCACTGCGGAAGCGGCACGCATCTTTCTGTTTATGCGGAAGAGGGGCGAAGTTGCGCGTTTCCCCACTGAAATCCTTGTAAAATGGCACGCAGGTAGCGGATGAAAGAGACTAAAAGAGGGTTTGTAGTTTGATTTGAAGCGACAGACTAAAATCTGACTGAACACTTAAAAAAAAAAAAAAAAACAACCTAATGGCCGGTGGCAATCTACAGGTGAGTGACAACCATTTACTTACTTTTTAATGATCGAGCAAAGTCACCGCTTCAGTGGTTTTGAATAGACATTTAATGTTATGACAGTACGTGGATTCAGCTTCTTCACCTCGAAATTTGCGACCAGGTTTTAAGTCGAAACTAAATGGCTTTGTTGGCTTTCAAAAAGGTAGAGACAACTGTTGAGTTGCCAGGTTGTGGAAACTCCCGTTTTCATGCGTTTGGGTCCCTGACAGGCGTGTTGTAACAGTAAATCGTACTCTGTTTGACTTTTAAAACTTACTGATGCCTTTGGATAAAACTAAAAACTTAAATCAGAGGTTTATTCTGACTGATATAAAGCCCAGTTATAAGTTAGTTGTTTGTCTCAGCGGGT
>CAAKHG010011527.1:14137-27067 GCA_901007715.1 Dactylopterus volitans | reverse complement strand
GCCCCCCCCCCCCCCCGTCGTCATTAACGACGGCGTGTTTAACGTAAACGGAAACGCGGTTGTTCGAATTCGACGCAGCGTGAAGACGCGCGAAATGTCTAATATTTGTTCGTTAAATGCGGATCAAATAGTCAGCGCGCGCGTTAAAATATCTGACCTCGTTATCGCGTTTCTAAATAAGTAAAAAAAACAAAACAAAAAATTAATAAATAAAAACGTGAGAGACACTAACGTCAGCTGATGGTCGGAGAGGAGACACCTGAACGCACCGCAGCTACAGCGGGTTCACCCGGGCGAACCTGGAACACAAGAGGGTGAACGGCGCTTTGGTTATTAACGACGTTTAAATCATCACGTTTTATTTTGACATTTTAAGCCAGTTGGGTTCTTTTTTTTTTATCTCTGAAAACATTAAAATCGCTGTAATCTCCCCTCTATTAATCCCAGTTGTGCAGATTAGGTGGTGGATTTGACCAATCACGTTGCTATCAACCAAAAAATAAAAATAACCAATAATTCGGTCCTCTGGGCTGCGTCAATCATCCAAATGTGACTCAAATGAAAATATATAATTGTTTCTAGTCAAAATGTCCCGTTTTTGCGTGACTGGCTGCTTCAAACCGCGTCTGACACATGAAATCCTGCAAACACACACGAGGAACACACACAGAACCCCGAACAAAGCCAACCCGAGTCAGACGTCTTGAGTTAAGCAGAGCAAGTGCTTTTAATTGGTTTGAGTGAACGCTTATGGAATGGAGCGCATCATCATCATCGTCGTCGTCGTCATTAATAACGTGAAGAACAATAAACACACGTCGTCGTTTTGGCCTCACTGCCACCGGAAAAGAGGGAACCAACCGTTGTCGAGAGCAACAAACGCGCGCGCCCACACACACACAAACACACACACACACATCCACGCGTAACAATAACGATGCCTGAAGCGCGTGACGGAAGCCTGCGGGGGGACGGCGTCTGCAGGGGGACCCGCTCACGTCTCCACTCAACATATCCACTTATTATATATATATATTTCAAATTTTAACACTTATGGATGTTGAGGCCTCGGCGCGTGACCCCGCCCCCTGCACGTCTCGCCAGGCCTCCGGTCGTTTCACAAAAATTTCCCTTGATAAAACCACATGAACACACACACAGGGCAGGAGGGGGGGAACAGAAGAGGGGAGGGGGGTGTTTCCCATAAGAGCAGATGTCTCCCAGTTATTTAAAAAAAAAAAAATCAATAAAAAATAAACACAGAAACTGCACGTTACCACGATGCACAATGTTCTTCAAGCTCGTGTTTGACTGCTGAAAAGGTGCGTTTGGCAAGTTATTTGGGGGGTTCGACTGCTGGGTGAGAAAGTTGGGAGTCACGGAAGCGATTTAAAAGTGCCACGGCGGCGGCGGCGGCAGCAGCAAGGCGCCAGGGCGTCGCCGTCGTCTTATCGCTTTAAATCGCCGCCTTGTGCGCAAGCGTGAATATTGGGGTTGGGTGCGAGCGCGAGGGGAAGCCGGCAGGGTCCAAGAGAGCAGAACTCCTCCGAGTTTGCTTTGTTCCCTCAAGAGCTACACGAGACAACAGGGGGGAGAAAACCAACCAAACACACACGCACACGCACGCACGCACACACACGGAACCGAGGGAACAGAAATGCAGAATCGCCAACAGACAACACACACAGTCACGACACACACACTCCATATATATTCTTTAAAGAACAGGGGTGGGTGGACGGCAGGTACACAGACACACACACAGGGGTAACATCAACACACACAGTCACACACACACACAGAAAAAAACACGTAAACAAGAGAACAAATACACAATCACTGGCATAAAAAAAAAATACACACCACATATATTCTTAAAAAAGGGAAAAAGACAGGAACAGTGTGAAGGGTTAAAACACACACACACACACACACACACACACACACACACACACACACACACACACACACACACACACACACAGGTGAAGCGTGGAGGGAGGCAGCAGGGTTTTTTTTTTCACCCCAAAAACAAGTCACATGACAAAAGTAAACGCCCCCGTTATTAAAATAACCTGTTACACCTGTTAAAAAAAAGAAAAAAAAAGATTACAAAATATAAAATTAAATAATTTCGGAGTATAAAGGCACACATCTTGCACAGTGTATACAACGAGAACAGTTAATTAAAGCGCGCAGGGGACTATTTATTTACGCCAAACAGCTCACACGTCTGGTTAAAGTGTAGAAGAGACGAACAGAACCTGAACGACACCGACTGGACCGGGAAACTGGGTCCTGTGACATGCAAGTATATAGAGATTTTTTTTTTTAATGACTTTTTCAGTACATCTATAGTTAAGTATGGTATAAATTCAAGCCGCATGATTCTTCATTTACCGCAGCACCATCATTCATTCCCACGGGTGGCTCCTTTTTTTTGTTTTTGTTTTTTTGCCTTTTTTTAAAATACAACTATATCTCATGACTGAAATCCAATGTAAAAATATAAATGTGAATATAATCTATGATATCTACACAAAACATATCGTGATGGAAGCTTTCCGCATGGGTCAAAAATGGGGTTGAGGGGGAGGAGGACGACTTTTGACTTTTTTTTTTGTTTTGTTTTAGTTGGTAGGAAGAAGAGATACACCACATCACGCGCACAAAACAGCTTTTCTCACTCACATACATGTATATTGCATTTCCCTTGTTATAAGACCATGTCGACTCAAATGGGAATTCGTAACATTTTGGTTCCTTTCCTCTTGTGCAAAAATATACAGAAGTCATTACCACATTTGACTCGTAAAAACAAACAAGCAAACAAAACAACAACAACAAAAAAAAAAAACGGCGAGATTCAAATGTTGGAAAAAAAAAAAGACTGAATATCGGACTGGCAGCCGAGGTTGGAGAACGATGATGTGGATGTCAATGAAGAGACTTTTAGCGCATCTTTACATCTGCGGCGACCTCCCTTCCCCCGTTTAAACACTGACACACACACACCATCACTGGGTGTGTGCTGGTACGATGCTGGAGGTAAGCCATCCTCTCTCTCTCGCTGCCCTAACGCGGCGCCAGACGGGCCAAGATCTCTAAGCGGAACCCGCCGGATCCCTGCGGATCCGCGAGAGGAGACGTGGAATCGAGCGACAAAGAAGAAGGAGCCGCTTTCTTCTTTGTGGCTTGTAACAGAACGAGAGCTCCGGGCCTCCAATGATAAAAAAAAAAAAGTGCAACGTTTTAACTTTGTTTTAACTCATAAGGTGCTGATTGGCTGACGGGAAGTCAAACGGGACGCCGATGTTGCGCTCGTCGAGAATGCCCAGATTACTCAGAATCAACGCGAGCGGGTCACACAAGAGCGGGACCGCGCGCGCTAACGCCCCCCCCCCCCCCTCGCCGTTTATCATTCGTCGTCACTGCAGCGGGAGCGAAATGCCGAAAAAAACAAAACAGTGAAGCCATCTTGGGGGCGTGGCGAGAGGGCGGCCCCGATTCACCGCACACAAAAGAACTCTGGAGGAAGATGAAGAGTTGCAGGTTTGAGCGCCGAAGGAGGAGGAGGAGCCAGAGATTTGAGTTTTGGCTGCGTAGCATCGGAGCGGGGGGCGGGGTCTTGCTGTTGGCCTATTGGAAGACTGCTTACTACTCCCTGAAACGAAGCGATTTGCATTTAGGCGAGGCTCAACGTAAACTCGGCGGCGAGGCGCCTCGTCGGCGGCGCCGTCGTCTGACCTCTGCGCTCCCCGTGGCCACGGCGTCCGCAACCTCCCCACTTTACATCGTATGCAACAGGGGTGTGTGTTGTGTTCGAGGCCAATTAAAAAAAAGAAAGAAAAAAAACCTATTTGCACAAAAACAACCATACGGACAGAGAAAAAAAAATATAAAAAGTAATGACTCGGACACTTGCTGTCAAAACCCTTATCATCCAAAAAACAAATAAAAAAACCAACAACACATGAATAAAACCCAGAGGAGAGGTTAAATGTAAACGAATGATGGTTGTAGCTGCAGAGCGTGGCACGCCGCCGGGAAGGAGAAACAGGAAGTGAAGAGGAGGACGGATGACGGAGGGTTGGTAGGAAGCCATTGAAGCATTTTAGCAATTCAACCTTTTTTTCTCTTTTTTTTTTTTTGCCTCTCCATCACATTTCCCCTTCACTGGCACCCCCTCCCCACCCCGTGCCTCCTGTTGCTCCGGTGAGGGGGGAGGGGCTATGACAGGATAGTGGTGATGAAGTCGTAAAACCTCTTGGAGTACTGCTCCGGGTTCACCGTGGAGATCTCGGCTCCGGCCTGCAGAGGGAAACAGAGAAGACGTTTCCCATGGTTACACAATTTTTTATTCATGCTGATATTTGGGACGCGTTAATAAATTGAGGGCGTGACGAGCACACACCCCGTGTTTGACGGTCTTGGCGGCGTGCGCGGCCTTCTTCTTGGCATCGTAATGTTGCAGGATGTCTATGACAGCCATGAAGTAAACCTCCTTCCTGGGAGCACCTGCAGTCCAAAACCCAACAGGTCAATCACTGCACTAAAGGCCCAGCAGGGGGAGCTCTCAACCCTGCATTTATGAAACACCGATCACGCACAACATCAAAACCGCTGCACATTTAACACAGATTATACTGTAACAATCCTGCACTCAGTTCTCCCCGAGGGACCCCTCTCAGAGTGACCCAGGACAGTCCAACAGCGTCACAAACTACAGTCCCGATAATCATTCAAACATGTCAACACCTCTCTCACACACATTCAATCACAATTCAACATAAAACTCCTCCTTAAGGGAGAATTGACTGCAGGGCTGTTGTATTATACTCTATGGTGAATATGCAGTGGTCATAATGTTATGGCTGATTGCTGTATAGCCCTGAATTTAATCTTATTAACCACGGAGAACCTGCACACTCACTGTTGTTGCTTTTGATGGCGTAGACGTCGATGGTGGGATCAAACTCTCCCGGCGACAGAGGCTTGTTGCTGTCCAGGGTGTTGCTGGGACTATCGGGGGGCGTCCCGATGCCGCCGCCGTCGCTCTCGCCCTCCTCCTCGGCCTCGTTGTCCTCGCTCTCCACCTCTTCCTGCTCCGCTCTCTCCACATCGTGGATCCCCACCAGTAAGCTGTAGTCCATGAGCTTCAGCTGCGCCAGGAACTGAGGCGGGTGAGAGAGGACGGCCGGCAAGGATGAGTGACGACGATCATCTCTGAACACCAAACCACACGTTTGACTCGCCGACACATTATTTTACCTCCACATCTTTCCTGAGCTTTTCCAGGAACATTTTCTTGTTCTCCTCGTCTATGTAGATCTTCTGCCCGTCATTGATGAAGTCGTTGTCCTTGTAGGTGGGCAGCTCCTTGGCCTGCCCATTAGCATCGGAGGTTAGCGACCAGATAAACAACAGTCAAACTGAGACAATTCAAACCTCACAGATGCACGGTGGGCGACAGACCTGGGCAAAAACGGGGCAGAAACCTGGTGCTTAAACTGTCACTTTTCTTTTAAAAGGGCGAGTTGGCGCAAATATATAGAGAGCAACCAATTGTAGATATAAAAATTCTCTTGAGGTCGCCGTTTCAATCCTTGATTTGCATAAACAGCAGTTTGAGATGTTGACACCAGCATCAGCATTCTTCGTCCTTTTTCCCCCAGAATACTTAAAAAGCACATTCACAGTCTGACGTTCTCTGCACGTCACTGCGCGTGTTTCAAAATGCATGACGGGGGGTCCGTTCCAATCTTGGAAATTAAGCTATCGTTGAGTTGCTGAAATCAGTCGTGCATGTTGAAACACTCGTGAACCTCACGAGCGAGGCTCTGAGCCTGTGGTTTGTTAAAGACGGGCCGCTCTCTGAGGGTTCCAGCCTGCAGGCAGTCATTCCAAACCACGGCCGACCTCTTCTCAAGGCTCATTTATGCTCAACGCTAATTACGCATACGGATGTGGGCGGAGCCCTCTGTCCGTCATCTGTGGACACTACGTGCGTATTTCGGTGCGTTTTCAGAGAGCTTGCGGATGCGTACCCATACGCAGCCAACGGAGCAGTACCGCCAGAGAAATCCTGGGGGCAGCGTTGCGCAGTGTCGGCTCGCGTGCGACCAGTGAAAGGAGCAAAGAAAATGACAGAAATGGCGGAACTTTTTGAAGGGAGGCCGTGCGAATGTGTGCGGAATTATCAGAATTTTAAACAAATTGTGTCGCTTGGCAATGGCAGAGGGACAGAGAACTCCGAAATGACAGACGGCAGGAGCCTGGATGGCAGTTTGAAGGCGGCGAAGTGGGGCCCCGCGTGGGTCTGATTTGTTGAACTCTGCGATGCCCTCTAGTGGACACATTGCTTCGCAACCATGCCAATGCAAAGCGCACATAAGTGGTATGTGGGCGGTCATGTCTGGCAGCGTTTGAAGCTGGTGTACCTGTTCACATACGCAAAGCGAGCATAAATGGGCCTTCGAGCTACCACGTGTCTAATACAGTGCATGCAGCATGCTCACAGCAGAGTACAGATCCATCTGATGCATGACTTGTAAATTCATAACTTCTCCATGTGTTTAACGTTGGAGTGTGGTGCCCCTGTTTGCCATAAAAAAAACTGGAACGCAGCATTTTCAGAGCATCTGGTAGATCCATACACTTTGTGTCATTAGAGAGACGACGTCTGACTCAAAGCCAAGAAACAAACTCATGTACACTAACGAAGCCTATTTAAGATGCTTTCCAGCGCAGTCTTATTATCATTATTATTATTTTTTGGACATCTTTCTAAATCCCGCTTCATGTTTTTTTGCGATGGCTTGGGTTTACAAGCAGGATGGAGTGAGTTTCATATGCAAGTGCCATCAAAAAGCAGGCTGCCGCAGTAGCGCCAGCGAGCCTGGGAGGGAGAGCGAGTGTTACGCGAGGGCAATGGGGCCTAATTCTGAGTCGCTGAGGGGAAAAAGAGAGCAGGAAATGAGGTAACAGGGCAGCAGCGGCGGCGGTTAAAGCTACTACGATGTTTCTATGGCAGCAGAAGAAGAAGAGCGGCAACACATAACAGCACTTTGCTAGAATGAGCTCACACATACATACACATACATAATACACCTTTAAACAGGCAGACACAGGAGTACATCTCAGAGTAGGACATTTGATCACACACATAAATACACACACATATATATATGTATAGACATAGACCTCTGATCTGCAATAAACATGGGATGTGCGACTGGCTTGACTGGATACAGACGTGATTTAAAGGTGGAGACAACATAAAGCTGACTGCAAACAGCAAACATAAACTTTGGAGACCTTTTGCAGGCTTGTCGCCTAAAACAGAAAACTCAACTCTGGACATTCATCCACTGCTCTGCAGAAACATTTTCATCCACCTTTCTCTCCGTGCCATTTTCTTTCTGAACGCGTCATTGTGCTTTACGTTGTCCCCCCCCCACCCCCAAAACAATTATGAAAGGTGCATGACTTGTAGATGGTGCAAAATGGCGAGATAGCACGTGGAAAGACAGATGTGTAAGAGGCAGGAAGGAGGAAAAAAAATGGGTTGTCAATGAGCCTTGTGATTTTCTTAAATGGATCATTATGTAGGGTTGTCATGGAACCGCTGTGGTTTTTAGCCACATCTACTGGCTGGCGGTTTGCCGGATTACGCAAAAACTGTGGGTCAGAAGAAGGGCAGAACATGGGCCAAGGACCGTCCTATTCAATTTTCTTTGTTTAATTGGCCTTAGAGGAGTTCTGTGCTCTACAGAGTTCCTTTCTGGTTATATCAGTACACGGTGAGAGCTGGATATGATTGTCCATACATAATTTACCGTTTGGGTGTGTAAAATTACAACTGTCTCTTTAAAACAGGAAATATGTAAACTGAGTGCAAAAAGCAATTAAAATCGCAATAGTTCTCTGTAAATTGTCTTACTTTTTTTTTTTAATTAAAAGCAGCCTACTTATGACGGTCAAATACCTGCGTTTTGGAACAAACGTCAATGTTCTCAAAAACTGAGGACATACACCAATCAGCCACAGCATTATGACCACTGCATGTTCGCCAAATAATATTAATGTAACAGCCCTGCAATCAGTTCTCCCTTCAGGAGTTTTATTTTGAATTGTGATTGAATGTGTGTGAGAGAGGTGTTGACATGTTTGAATGACTGTTACTAGGGCTGTAATTTGTGATGCCGTCGAACCGTGCTGGGTTACACTGAGAGGCGTCCCCAATATTTTGGTCACCCTGATGCTCATGAGTGTGATGACCAAAATATAACTCAGTATGGCTCATTTGCAGGGCTGCTGCATTATGTTCTACGGTACACATGTCGCGGTCATAATGGTATGGCTACTGGGCGTATTTGCCATAATCACAAAACACTGACTTTTTCCTGAAACGCTGGTTCCCTCAGGAGGTTGTGAACAACAACCAGAGTAACGCCCGACCTGACTACCATGCAAACTGTGCCGCTTCAAAAAAGAAGAAAAAAAAACCCAAAACAACCCTAACAAGTGACTCATTGCTTTTTAACTAATGTCCTTACGCAACTACTTATCGACTGCCTTTTTGTTTTGCTTTTCAAAAAAACAAACAAACCCAAAGTGTTTGGCCCGCGGTGGTGCTGCAGGACACCGAGTCAATAAATCACGTCTGCACTCGAACGCTTTTGAGGGCTCTCAGGTTCTCTGTGACGCGGGATGTGCTCTGTTTTCAGAATTGTGGTGTTAAAGTTAATAGGATAAAAACACAAAGCAATTACGTTCTCTAAAGCGCATCATCCTTCCTGCAGCGGAAGCACGAGTCCATGTACTCAGCCCCATTTCCACCTCTGGTAGTGATTTTCTTTCCGACCACATACTTTTTCCTTTTCACTGTTCTCTGTTGTTTCAGATGCGCTGTTGCTAAACGGTGAGAGTAGACATGAACTGCCTGGCAAAAATAAAAAAAAATAAAAATCGGACTTGCTGACAAGTTGAGCGAAAGGTGACTGTAAATGGATGGAAAGTGTGCAAAACAAGGCCTTTGAATAACAGTGCATCAACCTGGAGAAGACAGGGGAAAAAAAACCAAACTGCTTGGCCAAAAAAAATTAAAATAAAATTAATTGAATAAAATAAATAAAAGGGGAAAAAAGGAAGATTGGTTATAAAGATCATGCCTGGTATATGAGCCCTGGTTCTCTTACATCTCTTACGTGTTTCATGGCGCAGTAAAAGCGCGTAGCAATCCGCAGTGTTTGCAGCCTTTGCTGAACGTTACCAGATTTGGGCCGCGGGGGCACATCCTCTGGTGGGGGCGGCTGCTAGAGAAGGGGAGGGGAGGGCGGGAAAGGGAGTGAGGGTGGGAGGGGGGCGGAAGGGGTGGAGGAAAGGAGAGAAGAAAGGAGAGAGGAAGGGAGGAAGGAAGTTGGAAGTAAAGGCAAAGTGTTTAAAATGTAACAGAACACAACTGGTTTTTTTTTTGTTTTTTTGGACTTTTGTAATTGGAGGAGGGCTGGAAAAGGGCATCGGAGCCAAAGATGCTTTTGACAAGTCAAGATGGTCACATGCGTTTTTGGCTGTGTTGGCCGGCGAGTGTGTCACAGCGTCTCACACCCCCATTAATGATTACGTATTTATGCGTCATGAACTTGTCCATTAATGTTTTATCAGGGCTTCAGACACTTGTCCGTTATTTTTTCTCCCCTGGATGTCAAAATTCTTGACTTATATTTTGTGCTTGGACTGGTGTATTTGATGAAGTGTCTTGAGGTTTCTTGAACAGCTGATAAAGAACCAAAGCAGCCTAGCAGGTCTACTCTAAGGCGACTTGGACTAAAGCGGAGCAGGGAAAACAACTGCAAACTCATTTACATTCTGCGGACCTTCGTCCTGCCAGCCATCTCTTCAGGAGTGAAGCTATTTCTAAAGGGCTTCAAGTGAACTTTGCTAAGGGGCAACTAAACCAGTCTCACGGCAGTCCACACACAGTCACGCCGGCACGTTGGAGCCGCGAGCACCCGGTGGAGACACCAGCCGGCGCTGGTGCGAAAGAGAAAGAGGAGAGTAAACAAGAAACAGCCGTAGCGGCGATGCTACTGAACAGAACTCGGGCGCAGACACAGGTGCTACTCCAGAAACACCAAAGGCCGGCGTTCATTTGACAGCACACAAACGTACAAACACACCCGCTGAAATGTCCAGGTCACTTAGCAAATACTGCGATGGCACGATTCACCTGCACCAAAGCGGTCATGACAGGGTTTTTTTTTTCTTGCTTAAATCAATGGGCCAAGAATAAACCCGCTGGCTATTTAAAATGAAAATTACCTTAGAGAGGCAACTGCTGATCTAACAGCCAAAACCCTGAGACGGCAGCTGAGGGAATCGCACAACTTTATTTTACATGAGGAACAACACATTGTGGGTACAACAGAACATGTCCGCCATGTGCAACAGAATGGGTCTGGTGTTCATACACGCTGGAAATGTGTTAGAAAAAACGCAACCTCAAAAAAAAAGATGCAGAAAAACAAAAAAATAAAAACACTATGTGGTCATGCAGGTGCATGCATGAAAGGGAAGACGGTCATGCAGTCAGGAGAGAACCCTGCCATGCTTGTTGTTTGTGTATGTGAAGCCACTTGGAACACACACTGTTGCTTCTGAACAAAACACACACTTGCCCTTCTTTCACGGATCATCCCCGTCCTGATTTCGCCAGGCAACCGAGGCGCGTGTTTAAGACTTAATCTGACGAGGACGCGCTCGCAGTCGGCCCATTCATTCCCAGCCACAAGAACTGTTAGTGAGGAAGACAGGTTAACCGTGTCTGGATGTGGCCGTCTATGAATATGCGCCGCCGCCGATGATAGCTGCTGAAATAAGGTTGCAGCGGCAACAGTCTCCGTGCTGTTTGGTTGCAAAGGCCCAGCAACGAAGGCGCGACGGGCCGATCGATCGAGCGATGCGACCGGTGATCAAATTAGCAGCTGTAAAAGGGTTCATACATTTTTAATCACCTATAAATTATTCAAAATAAGTCCTTTTTTCTGTTATTCAAACACTTATTATGAAGCAACAAAGCAAAGAATGTTTTTTTTTTTTTTAATCAGCAGAAAATTAATATGATGCCGATATGGTTAAAAACGACAGTGACACTGCAAAACAAAAGCAGATACGTGAGAGTGCAAACAGACGCAGGAGAGAAGCTAAACTTCAGAACCACACAGGTTCAGTTCCAAGTTACTGAGGTTATGAGATTTAAAACACACACAGACGTCTCTCACGGCACTTGCTTGTTTAAGGCGGTTCGTAACTGGTTGTCAACAAAAGGTAGTTCATCCCCAGTGGGGCAGGGCACGTACGATGGTCCTGGAAACACTCCTTGGCGGGGCCTAAAGTGCTGTAAAAACCGATGCAGTGGGCCAGATAAGAGCCCCAGAACCAGGTTTGACTTTTCTGACAGCATCCCAGTAAAAACCACTGATTTCCCAGAGGAAAATTTTAAGTGAACATCTTCATAGTTCTGAAAATGTTCAAAGTAAGTAGCCCTCAGACAGGATCTGAATGTGATGTTATGGATGCGCTCGTGACAGCAGGCTGCCAGCACTTTAGTACCAAAACATCTCCAGCCTCACATCACTTGATATTAAATCTGAACAACTCAAATGTTGGTAACAGCCATGTTTTATGGTTATTTTCCTGTTACCTTCTGTTACCTCATATATTAGCTACACAGATATTTATCTGCTTATTATTACTGTGCGCGAATGTACTATCATGTACATTAAAGAGCCCTTGTGGTGCTGACAGACACACGGAAACCTGTCAGTAGGAGGCATTTTGAAAGCATTGACACATTTATTTTTTTTGCAGTTGTGCGAAAATATGTTTCACATGCTTTGCGCTCGCTTTACCTCCACTGCTAACACCCCTTCCTACCTCCCATGTCTCTCGTCTTTGATTTGATCTCTAGCTACGTCTCTGAGATCAGCTGTGAGTTGGGCGCGAGCACACAAAAGTATGCGTACGAGTATGAACTGTTGCAGCTACGTTTCACCCAAGCATCCAAAAAAAACCTCTCCAAAGATGTGCCGATACGTGCCGCTCCGTGAGCTAACAGCAGTAGTAAGAGTAGGATAGTAGTATTCCTGTTGAGATAGCAAAGCCATACTCGTTGTTAATCTTGGTGTTTACCCTGTAAATGGCGTTTCACACTCAAAGAGAAACCACAGCGTCAGCTCCAGCGCGTATTAAATCCTCAGCTGCTCTGTGTTTCCACTCATCTGTTTTAACCCCGATGTTTAGTGTCTTCCTCCACTGACACTGGGCTATATTTAGTCCAAGGATTCCCTGAAGTCCTCCGCGCCTCGCTGCGCTGCGCCCCACCATTAAGCCTTCGTAAACCCCAGCGGAAAGTTCAAACCACACCGGGTCAGAGCTGTCGCGCATATGCCATTTTCATGGGCAGACAAGTCTCCAAACAAGTGGGCACACACACACACACACACACGAAAAAATAAATGAATAAAAACATTGCAGAAAGGACAGGCCAAACAAACAGCAACCCAAAATCAGAGTGATCCAGGACCCTGTCTGCCACCTGCGACATTCCAAAGGTGAAAGTCTCCACTCGAGAACGGCATATTGTTTACATCTGGTAAATCACCAGTTCGCATCGTGAGCTAATATAATGAAGTTTTAACAGGACGCACAGCAAACCGTCAGCTCTTCCATAAATTCAGCGCCACAATTTATTTTTTTCGACAGGTGACCTTCGGCGGAGCCAAGAGCCAAAAAAAAAAAAAAAAAAAAAAAAAAAAAAAAAAAAAAAAAAGGGCGAGCGTGGCGGGGCGCGATCCAGCCGTACGTCCTTGACGTGTTGTTATCGAGGCACCTGACTGAAGCGCCGCAAAAAATTCATCTGTCTCGCAA
>CAAKHG010011527.1:0-14117 GCA_901007715.1 Dactylopterus volitans | reverse complement strand
GCCCCCCGGGGGGGGCAAAAAAAAAAAAAAAAAAAAAAAAAAAAAAAAAAAAAAAAAAAAAAAATGTCCGCAGCCAGTCTCTCACGACTGTCACTGTCAGCACAATACACACCAAATATGCTCACACACACACACACACGGCACCCAGAGAGACAAACAGTTACACGCAAAACATCGCCGCTCAAAACCCATTTCCCGATATCTGATTGGATAAAACTACAAACCAAACACACACAAACACAAACACACACACACGCCCCTCAATCTTTCACTCACAGACAGCAAGCAGGGGGAAGGAGTGGAAGAGCAGAAGCGAGGTTAGAGGGGATGAAGCACATTAAAGAAAGAAATGGCGTGCAGGGGCGGGGACGGGTATGAGGTGATGGAGTGGGTGCTAACTGAAGGACATGAGCGTTTGCTACTGTCATTCCCAACCGCGGGGAAACAAAGGCAGACGACAAATCTGTGTTAGTTTGGCTGTTTGGGGGATGACAGTGAGCTTGGAATGGTTTTAAACTGGGTAGATGTTGGCGTGTTGGCTGGTTATTAAAACCAACTGTTGGCTCCCTCTCCATCTCCGACTGACCCCGCGGCTTTTTACCGGAGTCAATCTTGCGTCTCAATTAACTGAAAGATTAATGGTTTTGGTTCATCTGTACAATGCGTACCCGGGAACTGCGCCAACGCTATTAATTTCCCTTCCTCCTTTCCCGTGAGCAAAGTGCAGGAGCTGAGACGTGAGCGGTTCAGGATCAACACCGACTGCATCCGCCACCGTCATCAGAACCTGCCGCCCTTTCAGCCATGTTCAATGTGCTGAGTGGACGGCGGTCGGCCCAACTGCGTTCAGTGTAAATAGAAAACGTGTCTCCGTTTATTCATTTGCTTAACTTCCTCCGCAACACGGAGAAAGTGGATTTTGTGACTAAGCACATGGAAAAAAAAAAGACATAAAAGAGTAACGAGGTGCTTTGTGTATTAATGTTACAACAGCGGGCTGTCGGTGTGGAGTTTTAAATTTGAAGTGCATCAGTCCTGAGAGACACGTGGGACGGGCGCCTAAAATATTCCACAAACAATTTTAGACTTTGTAGATTAATCACTCTCTAAGTCTTGTTTTGCAGGTTTCAAGCAATTGTTTGATTTACTTTCTGACAGTGGAAATGTTGAGGTTATTTTTTTTAAGTCAATATGGCTCATGCTTTACAAAGGCGATCACAATAATATACAGTAACGGTTATTCCGGATGTCCTGACTGTGCCAGGGCATTAAGGTGCGCGGGTGTGTGTCACAGTGAAGCCTGGCTCTCGACTGTTACCTTCTCTTTGTCGCTGGCCTCTCTCGCAACGGTGGATCCCTGGAAAAAGATTGAAAAAAAAAAAAAAAGCCAGACAAACAAGCAACATTACTCTCCATGGCCCTGCTGTCGTAAGTATCACCGGGAAATTCTGCTTTGATTTCCAATCTACCTTGAGGTCGTATTTTTTGTAGACGGAAAGGCGGTGCGAGAAGACGTTGCGTGTCACGATCATGTACGTTGCGTCTCCGTCCACCGTGAGCCGGTACATCCCCAGGAACTGAGGCAGCAGCGTGTTGCCATGGCACTCCACGATGAACTGCCAGAAGAGAGAGGAACGTCAATTAGTGAGACTTTTATTGTGACAAAGGACGCTTAGTTCCTGTGTCGCATTGGAGACGGTTAGAGGCACAGACACACGTCGTCATGGCTTCCTGCAGCAAATAAGGAGCTAAAAGTACAAGTTTTATATGGCGCCATTAATGTTGACAATATGCATAATATATGCTGAATGAAACTCAAATAAAACGCAAACACGCCCCCATCACCTTGTTGGAATTGTGCTTAATGTTGTATAGAAAAGAAATGAGCCACATCAGAACGACTGGCTGCTTAAATCGAGGCTGTTAAACTATGACGAGGTTTTCACCTGGTGGTACTTCTTCAGAATGTTGTGCATCTCTGCCACATCCTCGCTGCTGATGGTCTTGATAACGTAGCGCTTGTCGTAGGAGGTGTGGAAGCGAGCGCCGCTTCGCCCCTGGGCCTCGCTGTTCAGCGGAGCGCTGCGTGTCAGAGAGTTCTGTGAAATGTAATTTTGAAAAAGTTAACGGGTTTAGCGGCACGTACGCACCAAGATATGTGGAGGCTTGTCTTGATTTTTGATTAGAACTGCACCCGCATTCAGAGAGCTAAGTTAATACACTTGATTTACTTTTCCTGAATAGCCTTTGACATTTAATGCTGACCCTCCCACCCCTTTTTTATTTGTAAAAAGCTCATTTAATTATGAGTCTGAGCCAAAATTGGCCTGAAAACAGCTGCTTTTGTTTGGATGAAGGACCAATAAAGCATCTCCTGTGGGCACCTTGTTGTTGCCTGACCTCCTCACTCTCTTCAGTCTAAACATGGGGGGTGGGGGGTTATGACCCCATGCCTGCTGCCTGTCCAAACCTACACTCAGATGCAAACAGCTGCTGTCCAGACTTCGGAGCTCACAAGTAACATGATCCAACATCCCTGGCTCAGTGCCTCATTCCCAAAGAATTCCTGATGTCCTCTGCCCCTCGCTTCCCTCTCCCGTCTCCAACCCCTAAGCATGGCTTGCTTGTCTGGACTAACCTCGGAGGAGCAGGCTGTCACATGTGCTTCACAGCGTTTTTTTTCCTCCCCGATTTGTCTAGACCTAGAACGGGTTGCAGCCTTTTTGGTGAAGGCTCCTAAAAAGCATGAAAACAAGCGGGACCGACCTATGAGGCAGGCTCGGGTGCAAGATTGAAGTGGTTGGTATGAGAGGTTGAAACTAATTACAAGGCCGTTTCCCTGAAGCTGGCAGAGAGGAAAGTTCTATCCGAACGTTGGTGTTCTAGTCATTTCCCTCACTATGCCTTAATCATATTTTTAGGGAAAAAAGCAAACAATTTATACTTCAGTGACACTCCCAAAAACAGAATTTAAAATCACTGCTGCATGTCAACAAAGGAGCAGCTGGTGGCAGCTATTGACGGCAATGAGACATACAAGATCACCACTGTGCTCAGGAAATAATGAAAAATGGTTAGCTTTAGAACAAAAAAAAAAGCCTTTTGATCACAACGTGGCCGGCGCCTTATGTAGGAAAGCAGTTTAATGTTGAGAATGTCATGACATTCCTTTGCACTTGAAAAGTCTTAACACCCCCCCAGCTGCCCACTGACTGCAGCCAGCCGAACCCTAATGTACACATGGAGGAGGGACAGCTGCACTGAGCTGGGACACAATGACCTCCAAGTGCTGCCAACTCGCTGGCTGCATTGTGAGCAGGGATTTTCTTGGGGAAGAGTGGGAAATGAATGAGGCCGAGAAGTGGGCTGAAACAAAAACAGCGAGAGGAAGACGATCTAATTTGTTTTTGGATCGTTGCGCGTTAAACCAGACGGGTGCGCTTGATTCAGAAACACTTAAGAAGAATGTAAAGGGTAAAGTGACATGATCAAAGACGACAAAAGAAAACACAAATGACAAATTAAAAAGAAAAACCAATGTAAAGTGTCTAAAGCTCCATTCACACTGCAGGCAAAACTGGCCTAAAGCCAACATTTTTGCCCACATGTGACCCATATCTGATATTTTTTATTACAGTCTGAACATTTTTAAGTTGTTGTGAAACAGGACGTCAAGATTCTGCGCCGGCGGAGGCGGGAGGATGCGGCCAGAACACCATGGAAACAATGGATTTAAGCAGCCGCTGCTCCACTTAAGGCCGCTGTTAAAATCTGTGATTTCTCTTTTAATCTTCTTCTTTCCTTTATGACTTGGTTGCAATTTCGTCGACTTTGATTTGCAACAACCACTTCAAAACTGATACACACACACGGACATGTGAAGCACCCATATTTACTTCCGTAAACACAGCGCGGCTGCGTGTGGTGTCGCGTCTTCTTCTGCACATGCGGGTTACTTCAGGGCCGTAGACTCTTCACACTGGAGTCTGATGGCGCTCGCGTTTAAATTATAATTTGATCATGCAAAAAAATTTGCGCATTAAGACTTAAACGCACTCATTTTGTGTTTCTGATGTTGGTGGAGAGTAGGGCTGCAACTAACGACTATTTGGGTAGTCAACTAATCTATAGATTATTTTTTTAATTAGTCGACTAATCGCGATTATTTGCGTCACACCCTGGATCTGTCTCTTGTGGATGCAGCTCAAATCCAGGCCGTGAGTGCATGTTTTAGTTCGCCTGCTTTCGTCTGTACACCTGTGAATGTCACCCTGTTGTCCATCCACCGCCTTTCCATAACATTATATAGCAAATTAAAACGAGGACTCAAGAAGCTTTTTACTTCTGTATGTTGCTTGTATTTTGTAGAAAATTTTTTTTTTTAAAAGGATTCAAAACACAAATGAAAGTAATTCTAAACTTCTCTCAGGCTCCTCCATCTCCTGAACAGTAATATCTTGCTTCTACTCGTCCATGCTCTCAACATCTGAGGTAAATGCAAAGTTCAAATGAGGTTTCAAAACACAACTTCTCGTACCAAGTAACTGTATTTTTCCTAAAGGGAGGTTAACACAAAAAAACTCTTGAAAGTGCATCGCCTGAATGTGAGCACAATATAATCTTTTACTTAAGCAACTTGAGAATGAAATGAACCACAAATTAAAGTGCAAGTTGGGAGAAATAAGATTTACGAATAATGCTTAAAATTAACTTAAAATAGCGTGACCAATTTGATTTGATTTCATTTTTACCATTTCCTCCATTTGAATCATTCCATCAGACCTTTGCACTGGGGTTGTACTTCTGCAGTTCTTTTATGTGCATTACTTTGAATCACATCGTTTTCATGATGTGCTATGAACACCAAGCTGACTTGCCATCTAGATAAAGTAGAAATCCTTGCAGGAGGCCCGAGGCCGCTGGCACACAGCAGCTAGCTAGCTAGCTAGCTAGCTAACGCACCAAACAACGTTAGCTCCGACTAGCTAACCTTCCAGTTACTCCCTCTTGCGCGAAAAAGCACCAGTCTGCGTGCTAAGCAGCGTAGCGGCGCTACATACACACACAGCTAGCAGGCCCGCGTTTTTTTTTTTTTATCATAACAAGCTTCATCATTGACGGCGACACGTTCTGCTCGCCGATACGAGGCCACGTTAGCACGTCAAACCTCACCTGCGCAGGTGAGACAGGTGAGAAAGGTGAGACAGGTGGGCGCAGGCTGCTCGCGTTTCGCACGCTCGTGCATCGCTGCCGTGGCGCGCCAAGTCCGCTTTGCGTATTTTGCGTTTAGTAGATCCATTCTTGTTGTCCGAAAAAAACAAAAACTCCCCACACTTTTGCGCCGTCTTGCATTCTGACCCGCCATGATTTGTAACTTCTTCTTCTCTGCCGCGAGTCCACGCAGCGCGGTGGCGGCGGGAGCGGTGCTGCCCCCTGCGCTTCCTGTGGTGCATTGCAACCACAAACGAACGTGCTGTGTGGACGCTCTCGGCTCGTTAAACCGACACATTTTTTTGACTAATCGTCGCAGCCCGAGTGGAGAGCGCCGTCTAACATGTCGGTCCCAAATCTCTTTTAGGTGCTCAGCAATGTTAAGATCTGGTGACTGCAAAGTGCGCAGCACATGATGATTCACATCATTTCATATGTAGCGGTGTGATTAACGGACGTCAAGATGCTCTGAATCAGTTCATGACACACACGACACGACGCTCTTGCTCTTATTCAAACGTAGTTCTGACTTCTCTCCAAACTAAATCTTCCTGTCCACGCGTCACATCTAGCAAAGCTGCCCTACCTGCTTTCTTCAGTGATGCCATGACTGTAATTCTGGCTTTGTTGTATAGTTATAGTTGTATAGTCGTCTGCCTCAAAAAAAAAAGAAAAAAAAAAAAAAACTGGAGATGGGTTGCTGCACCTCAGCTGCAGTGCTTGCAACATAGCACAGACGCTCTGGCTTTCATTGCACGGCGGTGCAGATCTTTGGCAATAAGAGTTGCAATCAACTTTGCTATTTGTTTCGCCCTTTCTGAGCTCAGTGGAAACTTTGGTATCTCTTTTTCCGCACTCCTCCGGTTGGCAGCAACTCGGTATTGCGATGGGTGGATTCTTAAGTGAAGACACACCTTACATACGGCGTCGCTCTTGTCCGGGTCCTTTTCCCCCTTCAACTAATTCGCCAAAATGCTTGCATGTGCTACGTGCACCCGGATTATGACTGCATATTGCACACGTTGCCTGTCGTTTTAAAATGTGGATTCTTGACCTTCAACCAAGGCATAATCACTCATAGCAGAATGCCTGCTGGAATGGAGCAGTTCTACCCTGGAAAGCGCGGCAGTTTCATACCAAGAAGTCCTGGTCATCGATGCCAAACCTCTCTCTGAGGTTTCGGAACACCAGGGGGCAGTACTCCTTGAACTTGAAATGGCTGGGCATGTTCTCCCTGCGCAAACGAAAACAAAACAGATAGCACAAGTGGTTCTGTAGGAGTGTGGAAAAAAACAACACTTCAAGCAATTACCATAAACGCTGCACAAGGTCATCATGTTTGTACAATAATGGCACTGTCAAAAAACAGCCTTACTTGTTAAATAGGTGGTTGTCCACTTTAATCTTGGAATAGGCCTTGAAGTCATCGGGCATGAGCATGATGGGAATCTGAACGTGGCTCAGCTCATTGATCTGTGCAGGGAAACACACGTGAGAGCGAGACGTCAGCGATTGCATCTCGGGAGGACAAAATCGGTGAAGTCACGTCGGAAAGGCCCGAGGCAGAGGTTAAAGAGGAGAGAGAGAGAAAAAAAACATGCGACATTTATCTCCTTGAGCCATCATATTTTCCCCTCCATATTTCCTGTAATATCTCCATATAGCATCTCATTAGCGTAGCAATTCAACCGTGTGCCGCCCATGTGCTTCACACCTCAACGCGTGTGACCTTTCCCAAGATGCGTGAAGGTTTGGCCTCACATAACTTCACGACTGACACGACTATATTCTACCACCGAAGGTAGCAGGAGTGGAACAAACGCGCGGAGGCACGCACGTGGTGAACAAGCGAGAGCTGCCTCCGAGTAAGTTCAGTTTCACCAGCTCGCTGCTAAGAACCCGGTCACATCGCTGATGCCGCTTCTCCCGGTTAACCAGCTGAAATAACCGAGAGTTTCTGGTGCAGAAATCAAAGCCGCCTGATTAGAAACTCTTAGCACTAATTAAAGATTCGAGCCAACAGTTCTGGTCTGAGTCGTGCGTCAATACAAGCACAGGACATCTGGTGATAGTTCACAAATTAGGCTGACAAATTAATGTAACACACACATTTGACGAACAGGGAAAGCTGGTTGAAAACGTTGCAAGAACTCCTGAAGCTCCAAAGTGTTTTCAGCATACAGACACATCCAAAATGGTGGCTTGCAGGTAAGGGAACAAGAGGGAGAGTGAGACAGAAAATGCGAGTCTCTAAACCTGGTGTGTGTCACTTAAGGCCAACCCACATCTGGGACACGATGAATAAATGACACCAGAAATATTCCTGCTGGCGGCGCGGCAAATCTGTGACAGTGAAGTTTCAATCAACTCGTACTTAAAGATGAAAATATGGATCCAGCATCATCAGCATCATCCCGCGGTGATGACGCTGACCTGGTAATCCTCCTCCTCACGGAAAATGGAAGGAGATTGTTGGCAGCGGGACTGGCTGATGCCTTTAGTCGCGGTGCACGAGCTTAGAAAATCTGACCGTGTTCTAGTAAAATCTGCGTGTTAGCACAAGGGACAAAAAAACCAGTTTGAAAAACACATTTACACATAAATGAAGGTGATTAATTTATACGTCCGTTTGTTTTTTTGTTTTGTTCTTTTTAACAGTCGCTTTTGTCATGCAGAGCACCAATATTACAGGCCCTTTTGGATACATAATACGCATATAAAAGCACATTTATACACTCAATCCCCTTTTGCAGTGATAATATGATGTAGCAAACGCGCCGCTGTAACTACGCGTCACAGGCAGACACGTTACCAGCCGGGATTTTGATGAGCACATGACATTCACAGGTTGGCATGCTCCTTAATGTGCTGTGGCAGCTATTTTAACTATATAAACTGTGACTTGATGCTGGCGGTGCACTTTTCCTGGTGAATGATTGTTTGGTAACTCGTTCAACAAGTTAAAGTGTAGGGAAAAAAAATGCTTGCTCGTGTTTATAAGTTATATAAACAGAAGACATAAGCAGGAACACAAGATATGATTTATTGATTATTTAAAAAGGTCTTCGGCTACATTGACCAAAAAAAAGTAGCTGTTTCGGTGAGTTAATGCAAAACTATGGAGAGGAAGGACTGAAACATGTAGATTCCATGAAGGACTGACATGATGCGGTTGAATGAATAAAAAAATGCAATTCAACTTCAAGTGGATTTCAGCGACATCCCAGTGCACCACGATTCTCAGTGCTTTTGGTTTGAGTTCTATCAGGGAACTTGTCATTGCGCGATTTCAAAATGAGAAAATGAGTTCGGCATAAACGGCTAAAAATAGAGCACTTGTTTGTTCACACTTGTCACAAAGCAGCACAGCCCAGCACAGCGCGAGGAAGCCTTTGATTAAACGCGCCAGTGAAGTTTGCCTTGGATTTCAAGACTCGTCATGTTTTGACCATGTCAGATAGCATATTTAAGTCTTCCATGTGACCACAGTTAAACTACATGCTGTGGGGTATCAGCTAAATTACACCGCAGAGTGGTTTTGACCGCATTTACAATCGTGATGACTAGCAAAATGGAAAATTGTAGAATGCTTGAATACACCCTGCCCAGTGGATGAACAGGAGGTCTCCAAACACATATGGCACATCGCGGGGGTTTCCATTCGGAGCCAGCCATGCTTCATCACACTGCTGTAATACAAAGATCTGACATTTGTTGTGACTCAGGCACAGCTTGACACGTATAAGGTGTGTGTGTGTGTGCGTGCCTGCATATTTGTTGTTGGCTTCAGGAAAAGGGTGCTGGCAGGGAGCTTTAATCTATTAATAACCTGCCATTCCACCAAGCTCTCTCATAACGTATGCGCCCCGAATAAACTCCAATACACAGGTTTTGACTGACGAAAACATTATATACAAGGTGTGTGTGCGTGTGTGTGTTAAGTCCCAAATGTACTTGAGGCTTTGCACAATGCTCACAGTTAAGACTGAAGCAATGTTTCAACCACTGGACACCGACTGCGGCACTGAAACACGCCTCGGCATGACTGACTGAACCGTGGAAGCATTTAGCCCACTTCTGCCGTTCAGCGTACCTTAAGTATACTCATGATATTCATGTTAATAATGTATAGTTCAATTGCTACCCTGTGTTATAGGTTGTATTTGCAAGTAAAACAGACTAAACTAGCTCGCACCCACCGCGGAGGCTGGCAGCAAGCGGCCAGCACGTTAGCTAATACGTTTGGCTGAAATCCACAATCAGAAGATACACCAGAATAATCGACTGTAAATCATATTAATAGGAACATTCTTGGCGTTTGCTGCTTGGGCTTATCGAGCATCGCAATGCCCGTGACAAAAGGGAGCATTCACAACTGGCTGGAGAAGAGACCCAAACGGAGGATCTGAAGACCACCGCAAGATCTCTACGCAAATCAAGAGAAACAAAAATCCTGAGAACATCAAAATTAGTCTGCGTCATTAAAATTCTGCAACTATGTTGGAGAATTTTACAAGGACAAAAATAATGCTGGCGGAAGAAAAGAATAGCGCATATCTGGAAAGAAAGCAGGAGGAACAAAGAAGGGCATTTTGCAGAGCAAGTAAGGGGCGCCAGCGCGCACACATGCCACATCCCAGCATGCTTCGGCGCCACCGTGTGACAGGCACTGACGTCACGGTGATGCTACGGCACAGATGCATCCTGGGCACTCAGCGGGGAGATGTCGCCTAATCAGAAAAAAAGAAAAGAAAAAAAAAAAAAGCTGTGTTTCACACAAAGGCTCGATCCTGCGAAACACGCAAAAATCTTTGATCACACTCGAGCGCTGAGTAATTATAAGAGCTCCAGTTCTGCGTGGCTACTCATGCACTCATTGATGCTAAAAAGAAAGAAAGCAGAGGGGTAATATTGCTTTAATTCTGTGCGATTACTCCCAATTGTACCTGTAAACCCTTTTTTCCTGCTGACGCTGATCTAGTGGCAAATGTTCCTGTCACTTATCAAAAATCTGACTCGTGCTTCCTGAAAGGCTGCTCCTAGAATCTGGGTGACAAAAGCATAAATCATGCATTTGAGGCTCATTATGTACCGTATTTGTGGCTTGGGTCACGGGCGCAGTGCAGATTCTCTGCATGGGCGACACGTCTCTGCCGTTAGCTCCATTTGCAATTGCGCCTGCTGGAATGTGCAGCTGATGCACTTTTGCATCTCTGCACCAAACGAAACCGCTGATATAAGTTTCCCTCTGTAAAATGACTTCTGATTTATTTGTCGGGGTCTTGACATCACCTCTGCCTCCGGCGCAGCGCGCCACTTTTGTTTAATCAGCTGCCTCCAGGTTATCTGCCCATCTCCCCAGCAACTATCAAACTTGCAGACACATTTCGCACCACCACTTCCTGTTTGTCTCCATGGTGATGAGTTCTGGTTTTCCGGCCGAGAGTGAAGCAAGCGCGAGCTGTTGCTCCATTAAGCAGGAAGCTGGTGAGGAGAGACTGCTTCGTCAGCGGCATGGCAAGTCTTGGTGAACAATGACAGATGACAAAAATATATATATTATATGTGATAGATTATTTTTAAGAAGCAGACCACTAAGCCAGTGCCGTCTATATATTTAAGATTCTAGACTTCTTAGAACACAAATGACAACTGTGATAGCTTTAGAGGAGAGCTGGGAAAAGACGGAGGGTAAACAACAGGATTACGCGCTACATTTTTCATTTTATACATTCATTCATTGTTCTAGTGCCAAGCCGTCGACGGCATGTGAGATGGGGCGTGTTTTCTATCAACTCCTTGATACTGCTGGGCCCTGACATGTACTTCCCCTGAGCCTCGTTATGAGATGTTACAGCCTCAGATTAAAAGTTCCAACTGATCATGCAACTAAGCAACGTATAGGAAATGCCGGGATGTGTGGAGGAAGTCTGCATATTCTTGGGAATGGCTGAACATGACAAACAGAACAAAAAGGCCCTTTTAACATCATGCATCTGGCACGCTTGCTGCCCGCGGCGTGCCTCAAAGTGACAGGCTGATATTCAAGTGTTAATCAATGCTTAGGAGAGCATTAAATGGGCTTAAGTCGCAACGCGGAGGTGAGGAACTCGACTTACGTGATTGCCCCAAGGTCACTCGCTCACAATACAAAATAAAAACCTTTGCAAATTGGTGGCAGAACAAAGGAAGGTTTCGTCAGCTGCGGGTTCCCCTCACAGCCTCTTCCTGCAAAGCTACGCTGGATGTCCAGCCACACCTTTCTTTCTAACAGGCCTGCAAGTGCATTGGAGGACTTTATCGCTGTTCTTTTGTTTTTGGGAGAGAAAGTTGCCTCAGCACTCTGCTGCATTTTTCAATTGCATCCTTTTCCTCCTCTTCAAGTGAAATTCTTGGTGCTACTTTTCTCCTGGTGTCACTCTTTTATTTTCCATTTCCTCTCCCTATTTCTGTGTCCCTGTACTGTCCAAGAGAGATTCTCCAAAGAAACATTAAAATCAGCCATTTGAGGGTTTTTTTTTTCTTTTTTCCCCCCATCCATCGTCAGTTTGGTTTATCAAGATGGCGGCAGGTTGCCAACTGAGCTCGGATTACGAAGCTGCGACAGCTGATTCATATTGAGATGGTTACAGGTTGGCCGTGGAAGAATTTACTGCGATTAAGCAAAACTATGCGCGCATGAAAAAGGTTTTAAGGCGTGATTGTCAGCCAATCAGAACGGAGTTTTTCACCCAGATGATGGCATGGGCAAAAAGTTATCATGTGCACCCTTTGATGAAGCTATGCCTTTTGACCGTCACATAGCCGGCATCAAAAGGTCTCACATACACTAGTTGCAGTACATTGTGTTGGGTGTGTACTTAACCTTTCACTGAATACTTAACAAGACCATGACATCATCATCATCATCATCATCAGTCCACATTACACAAAACAGAGCTAACTATAGGACCCCACTATAGATATTTAACGAGGTCAAAGGGATAGAACAACAATGGTTTTTGGGTGTGCATATCAGGGATTTATCAGCTAGCCTGTATTAAGAAAGAACACAAAAAAAGGTTGGCGGGAAAAAAGCCAGAAAGTGGGAAATCTATCCTTCTTGATTAAAAAAAACACACAAAAAAAAAGGATGAAAATCAACTTGGAAATTCAGCGATTGTTTAAGTTCACTGTTTATTTACATGTCAACACTAAGACTGCAAATTTCATGCACTCTAAAACCGCCGGTTTAACACTGCAGGAAAACAGTAGTCAACATTTAAATCTGGGAAATATGTAAAACTTAGTTGCATTGTTACTCAGCTTGTAACTGAATAGAACACAGTAGAAACAGAGTGGAAAGCCTTCATCGTCACTTTAGAGCGGCAGACCAAAATTAGTGGCTGATTCCTATATTTTGACTCTGTGTGGTTCACGAGGACGTCCTTCTTTTAGGGCGCAGGTGAATGACGGGATGCCAAAGTCATGCAGCTCGTTAACTTTTATGTCAGGGACGACCCGTATCGACAGCCGAGATGCAGCCAATAACGCCCGTCCCTCCGCTGGTCCCCTGGTGTTCCGCAGGGCTCCGTGCTGGGTGCAGGGCTGTAGCCCCGGTGTCTTCTGTAGGTCCTTTCGCTCCGCAGGCAAACTGATGAGGGTCAAGGGTTGGCTTGGACGTGATGTTCCAGACGAGCGAGCGTGTGTGGGAACGGGAGGTCAGCGCAGGCGGTATGAGCCGGTTAAGCTCCTCTGCCGGCGAGGCGACGGAGCCGACAGGTCACAGGTGTGTTGCCTTTGTAGTGTGTTATTTGTGTGTAATCCCTGCCACTCCTCCGCTCAGGTGAGCTCCTGCGAGACTCTGCTGAGCCCAGTCACCAGACCCGAAAGCAGAGATGCAGGTTTTCAGGAGGGAATCTGTTTTTGTTTTTTGTTTTGGTTGGGATAAACCCGGCTGCGTTTGTCACCCATGACATTATTCTCGCAGTTCTTCATGTAGACCACGTTGCGTTTGCAAAGCAACCCTGCAGCAGAGAGAGTTCCCTCTGGCCAAGTTTTCTTTACACTCCTCATGTCGGGCTTGGTTTTCCTTCTGAGGCGAGTGTGTGGCGGGATGAGGAGCAGCAACAGATGATCTGGCGGGTCCAGATGCGGGAGAGGTCACGCATATGTAAAGTTGGGGTGTTGCTGTTCAAATCTAGGAAGCGCCGTCCTGAACTACGCTTGATTAAAATCCCCAGCAAGGATGTTTGTTGTTTTGTCCTGTTGTGTATGCTAAGGTTAGCATCCGGTGGATTAGCGGCAGCAGTAAGAAGCACTACCGTGAGCTCTCTTGGCAGATACAAGGGTCGTTGCTTCCAGGTCAGGAGAGCAACGGGTGTGTATGATCTTGCTGTTTGTGCACCACTCATTACGTACATTAGGGTGTAATTTAAGGGAGTTATGTGAGAGTATGTTAACCTTTAAATAGGTCCCGCTGTAAGTGGAACAGATGAAACACCCTAATGCGCAAGTTTTAGTTTGAATTTTGTATTTTTATTTGTACTTTTATCACAAGATGCTTATGAGTTTTGATTGCTGATTGTGACCTATTGGCTTTAAAAAAAAATTGCCAACAAATGTGTTTGCAGCTATTAGCCTTTATGTTAAGTTCTTTGCCGTTTGATGACACTCTAAGCCGGTGTGACAAAAATACACACTCACACCCGTATTTATTCTATTTTTTTTACCTTGTAAATATTGATGTTATATTGTTCCTGTTTATTGTTTTATTGTGATATCGTACTCTTGTGCTTTCTTTTTTTTTTCTTTCTCGCTGCCATGAAGAGCTGCTAAACTGATTTTCACAGTTAATGTTGGTAACAATGCTAACAGTGACAATAAAGGATTCTTATTCTTATGTTTATCAAAACCGCGGCCGTGGA
>CAAKHG010011511.1:8458-27387 GCA_901007715.1 Dactylopterus volitans | reverse complement strand
GCCACTCGAATGCACTTAATGCCGAATGCTGAGGGGAGGGAGAAGACCAGAGCACCGAGCGCGTGTGTGTGTGTGTGGGGGGGGGGTGGCGCAGAGAGGGGTGATGCATTGCACGTTTATGTTGAATCTGTGTTTGTTACTTTGAGTTGCAAACTGTTCAGCGTCCGCCGTCCCTCTGGAACGCCCCCTACAAGGTAAATTGGATGTATCTACAGCTGTCAACAGTGTAGGTACAGTTTTCGCGTGCGTCTGGTGAGATAATAGGACGGCGGCTTGAGAGGACACACTCTATCAATCTGCGTGCTACTGCCGACAACGCCAGTGAGTGGCGTTTTGTCAGATGCTGCCGCTTTGAGCGATCTGTAACTCTCGGCGCGGTGACAGCAAAGACTGAAATGACTTTGAAGCGATGAAGGAGAGGGGGAGCGATGACGGAAGGGGAAGGCAGAGTTATGAAGTTATGAGGGGGCAGGAGGAGAGACGACAGGAGGCGAGGGAGGAGGAAACAGAGGACTGCGGCGTGGAAGAAAAAAAATAGGCAGGGAGGGAATCACGTGGTTAAAGATGGAGGGAAGGAAAGAGGCGAGGTAAGTCACGGGACAAGAAAAGGGAAGCAGGCAAAAAAAACAAGGAAGTGAGGAGGTGAGGAGAGACAGAGCAGGAAGAGGTATTGATTTGTTTGCGGGGAATGTGACCAGTCGCACTTAATGAGGCGGTTTCACTTTCCGATGGGAAAATAACGTGGCAATCACAGCAGAACTCCGGTGATTTGGAAACTCGCACGGGGCAGAGAGAGTTGTAACGATCCATCCAAGGAAAGAAAATGAAGGCCGGCTGTGATTCCATTCCAAAACAATTCACATGGGGGTCTCCTCCCCTCTGGTCAAAAATGCGTTTTTCTTGCTCCTACAGTCGAATGTTTGAGCCTCACTGTGAAGAAAGACGTGCGCGCAGTTTAACGGGAGACGGTTGATGTCACTCTCATTTATGACAATGAAAATTTTATCGGCGCTCACTGAAAATCTGATTTTAAAAGCAAGCAGGCACGATTTATGACGGCACAAATTTGTGAGGTTATAATCGGGCAGGCTATGCGGTCTGGGTGGATGCCGTTTTCTGATTGGCTGGAAGTCGTCCATTAAAGGCGTTTACACCAGATGTGATGTGAAGGCAGGGCAGATGATGGGTGCAGTCGAAGCAGGAGTGCTCTTTCCCGCTTGGAACGAAACCACTGCAGGCACGCCAGCCCTTCTATGGCTCGATTTGACACCCCTGTTTGATACCATAGTCGCGGTGAATACTCTTCTCTTACTGGCCGGCAATCGTGCATTAAAGCCGTGCAAAGCACACGTGGGTCAGCTCAAGTTTAATCACTGCAAACCCATTCGCAAACCAACCTGCAACTCATGAGCGCGGCTGCCACAGCTTTGTAATCAACTGAGCCGAGTTAGCAACCCGCAGCTAGCTTGACAACGATAGGCTAACGACAGATGGAAAACCGCCAGTGGCTGATTTTAATATTTCTCTCAGTTTGTCTGGGGGAATGCGGAAAATCTGAAGGATTGGATGCAGCAGAGGAGGTAGAAACCACTGCAGAGCTACTGCAAGGCCTAAAATAAAGCTTCATTTTAATGCGGTGTAATGAGTTATGGCCTTTTACAAGTTCCTCATGTTCCTCGCTCCACTGGAATACATTCCAACTGTGACTTGGAGCTCTCGCTTCATGACCTTTCGTTTTCACGCGTCAACGTTCACCCAAAATTTGCCAACGCTTTTATCATGTATTGTTGGTAAACGAGCACTTTGGTGGAGGCGGCCATGTCGGGTTGTTCTTCGCCTCCATGTCGTGCCTTTAGACGGTGTGATGCACGTGTAGGCATCCTTTATCCTTGACTTAATGCTCGCGCAATTTGTCTCAAGTTTAATCACTGCGAATTCATCTGCGACCAACCTGTAACTAATGAGCACAGCTGTCAAAGCTCCCTAATCAACTCTGCTGAGTTAGCAACTTGCAGCCAACTTGATGGTAACAAGGAGGGAAAACCAACGGTGGCTGACTTCAACATTTCTTTCAGTTTGTTTGGAGAGTAAAAAACTGTGAAATAAATATAATTTTAATAAAATAACCATTATAGGCCTACTTCGAGATCATTTTGACCGAAAATCTTTATTATAATCCCTAATAATGAGTCACTGACCTCCACTTCATTGGCATTTACAACTTCCTGTGACTGGCTTGGACGTAACAGGACGAGAATCATTCAGTGTTAATAATGATAATAACAATCATGAACTCTGGCTTCATAGCCTTTAGAGTGCAAAACTTTCATCAACTGTCAAATCTTTGCGTACTCATATAATCTTCATTTCTAATGAAGGAGAAGGATTGGCTGCCATAAGGTGTTTAGTGTGGCAGTCTTTTTTTATTCCTCCTAAAGTCATCTCAGACACAGATTAGACTATTTCTGTTTAATATATTAGTTGAGGGGATCTTTAAGATAAGCTTGAGAAACACTGGTCAGGGTTTGGGAAATAACTTTACAATCAACTTCATCATTATTTGCATGGCTACTCGAGGCTGCTTGCCGGTGGACAGTGAACTGAAATGAAAAGCATCTTTCACGACTTTTTTAAAGGAATGATTCAGCATTAAGTCAATGCCAGGAATGCTAATTACATTTTGTTATTGCTTCTTATTGGCGCTTGACGTTCAGGGTACCTGGAGCCGTAATCTGAGACTCCTCCGTACATCAATAATAATAAACTGAATTTATGTGGAATTTTTTTTAGAACTGTTAACATTAAACTGGCATACTAGCTAAAAGCAGGTAAGTGTGAGCGAGGAAAAAAAAACAAACTCATATTAAACATATCGAAGATCACACGAAGACAAAGAAAGAAAGACGTGGGCGGAGGGATGAAGAGTTATCAGGCGGCTGTCGCAGCACGCAGTTGTTCGGGTGAAATCTTGAGGCGATGCAGGAAACCCTCGGGAGACGAGAGACGGCTGAGAGCACAAGTATTTATCACTGACTTAATGCGCACCGGGAGCCGGAACACATATCGCATCACATATGTTTCAGTGCCGTGACACCCCTCCAAATCTGAGCCGACTTCCCGAGGATGGTGCACACGCAGGAGTGATATGAGAAAAAGGCACTCGTATCATGCATGTTTCCCGCCTGCATATCTCTGATTCATGCGCCTAATCTACGGAGCTGCTGAGGTCTGCCTGTCCCCGGCCTTGGAGATGGAACGCTCAGGACAGGTTGACCTTTTGCTCAATATGCTCCCGTTTATTGCGGGTTCACGTATTAACTCTTAGTGGGCTGGAAGGCGCAAATTAGTGATGGAATGGATCGTCCCACAAAATCAGGTTAAAATGTGGCATTTAGAAATACTGCGAGTGTGTGTTTCCGGTCTCATTTGAGCTGCTTTGCACTTTAATGTGAAACTAAAGTGAAGGCCAGCCGGGTCTCTGCTTGCACACAAATGTGAAGGTGAGGATCCTCTCAGGTGACTAAGAATATTTAACCAAAATGCCGAAATTACTCCATAATACTTGGTCAATTAATCAAGACTGTCATGTTTTCACAGATGCCTGCATTGTCCCGGAAATTGAAAAGTGGACTTAGAAAAGTGTGCGCGAGGCCCCCGTTCACGCAACAACGTTCAGTTTTCGTTTTCAGTCCCCGTTTTCGAATAGCTCCACGTGCAGGCGCCGACGTTTTGAAAATGATCTCCGCCCACACCGGACTGCAGCAAACTCCCAATGCGCAGCGGCACACCTGCCAGGCCAGTGGTTGGCGGTGTGAGGAATCGAAACACACGCGTGCGTACAGTAGAGCTCTGCGGCGCAAACATCAACAATGGCGAGCTCGCGAGCGCCTGCACAGACTGACGATGAGGTGGAACTGCTGCCTCCAGTGACACTTAACTGCAAGGCAGGTAAATTCCAGGAAAACGTAGCGTGGGAGTCAGGCCAGTCCAAATACGCGGGCACGGTTCATGCTTATTTAGGGCAGCAGTGAAACAAACAATATTAGCAGTATTGCTTTTGCTATTTAATTTACTTAATAACATAACTTAATATTCAGTGCGCATGAACATTTTCAACGAGGCTTTGTTTTTCCCCGTCTACATGGTGACGGAGACGGGGGCGTTTTAAAACCTTTCCACTCTGGAGCCCCCTGAAAACACGACTGAAGTTTTGCGTTTTCACCACAAAATTTTGTCGCGTAAACAGGGACTTAGTGTGTGTGTGTTAGTTTGTTAATCTTGGTGTTTGCATGTGCAGTGTTAATGTATTTAATGATCACCGCAGTTCCCGTGGACGCAGCTGTGTGCTGTGCTGTGCTGTGCTGTGCTGTGCTGTGCTGTGCTGTGCTGTGCTGTGCGTAACCAACAGCTCTGACCATACAGTTGATTTTTCCCGGCCGTCTGTTGGGATCTCATTTAAGTTTCCAAGTGGTTTAATTTGGCTGAAAATTACAGTCGAGTCCTCAAGACAACAACGGGAGAGGAAAATACTCCTCTGATCACACCGGGGTCTTTTTCAGTAGGAGTCCATTTTCCTGGTGAATAGCTAACAGTTATGTCCACACTTAATGACCTCTTATCCAGCTAACTTGATACTGAGCCTAATTGTGTAGCTAATTGGCTTACTGTAGGTAGCGGTGTTTCATCTGCGGAATTCTAAAGACTTGGTGTGTGTTACTGCGCGTGCATTCGTGTGTAACTCATTGCTTTTTCATGGTCCTTTAATGATTATTATTTTTCTCATTGGGTCTATGACGGGTCTGTATGACAGGTGCGGAATATGAATGAGTGGAGTTGTTTCCATAGGAATGGAGTTATTACAAATCAACCTCGATCACTGTGCAATTTCAGCCTAACGAGCTCAATTGAAATGAAATTTCAGAAACAATATTTCTAAAGCAATTAGGTACAAATGGCTAGTGTATCGTTTAGATAATAATGAGAAACGGTAACAGAGTAGGCTTGTGTTGGGCTTTTATAAGCGTGTGTGTATGTGTGTGTCTGTACCTTTTACCAGGGAAACCAAACGAGAATTTTCAAGAAATCTCAACGTGTTGCACATTTTCCGATATCAGGCTTCCCTTTAAATTAAATCAAATGATTCGCAAAACAATTAACTTGAAATTAAGGTTTTAAAATTAGAAATTAACTAAATTAACAAATGTTTTCCAATCATTTCTATATTGCTTGTATAGTGCTTAAAAAGCAAAAGGAATTTAATTGCTACGAGTTGACTGAATCTAATTAGTGACAGTGCAGTGCATGTCATGTGAAAAGAACAAGATTCAAAAGAAGCTCAGCTAGATATGCCTTTAATATTCTATAGTTGTATCGTTTGGTTGTACCATTAAATAGAACAATAAGACAGCGTGTGGTGTTCCTACTATAATGACAGCTGAATGATGCGTTCCCACAATGCCACGGTGTGTTTGTGCTTGAGACAAATCATCTTGTTTTTAAAGTCCCTACACGGAGAACGAATCATCTTGTTTTAAGATTGCTTGCTTCATAGACAGACAGTTTCACAAGTATTATTGTAGTAGTGCAGTGTACATCAAACACGTGTATTCTATACAGTATAATTTTGTTGCAGGCTTGAATGATACGCTCACTGTGCGCTTGAGAGTTTTATGTCGACTTTACTGACATCTGAAATAAACACAGACATTTTGCGGCACGTTGTGAGCAATCTGCTTTCTGCTGTCCTGCCATCCGCACGCTACAATCTGCTGGCTTCCAAAATTACTTTAACACCCATTCTGAAATATGCTTTAACAAATATGACACAGAATATTACTAGAATAATATGTATTGCAGCTCTTGTACATTTGCTACACTGCTTATGGGTATATCATATATTCCTACAGCACAAGCAAGCAAAACAGCTCACATGCCACCGCGCGGTCCTCTGAGCAACGTTCAATATTAGCCTAGCTGTTAGCGGGGGTACGGCTAACAACGACAACCAAATATCAACAAGCCTGCAACTGAGGGTAAACGGCCAACTTTCCCCATCTTCCCTGACCCTGTAAATAACTGATCACTAGCTATCTTTGTGGCTGCCTTACTGCTTACTTACCTGAAATAAACACAGCCATTTTTTTGCAGCGCGTCGTGAGCGACCTGCTGCTGCTGTCGTGCCATCCATCCGTACGATCTACAAGCTACTGGCTTCCGCTGACGGAGGGCCAACGCAAACAGCAAACACCCTCTTGTGGGGACACTCTGTAATTACTTAACAATGTACCATGCCTATATATTTCCTATGAATCAAGTATGTAAACAAATTGAACAATTAGCATAAGCAGGAAATGTTAAACCAATTAATTCGCAAACTACAATACAATAAAAACATACAAATATGTAGGGGGACTTAAAGGTGCCTCATGGCGTTTTAACAGCAGCTAGCACGTCACCAGTTGGCGAACGAATAACATGCCAATTTCTTAAGTCGTTCTCATCCCACACTGCCACATCGTTGAGTACTGCTGCAATGCCACAACATGTGTACAAGAGGCAGAAGGTTGCATATTAACTCCAGTGTGGTGTCGATATGAAACATTCAAGTGTGTGCGTGTCTGTGTGTGTGTGTGTGTGCGTGCGTGCGTGCGTGCGTGCATGCGTGCGTGTGTTGCATTCGCCCCAAAAACATCAACCACAATCTTTCTGAACCCAAAGTGAACCCAATCACAATCACTGTTTACACTCCCGACTCAAATGTCTTGATTGCAAAAAAAAAAAAAAAAAAAAAAAAGGCATGAAAGATGGTGGCAGCAGCTAACAAAAGGTCATATTAATCCTGTCGGCGGTGTTCATTTACGGTTTGTTACTATCATAAAACCAGCTCAGTTCCTATTTGCTGTACCAACATCATACTCAGCTAAGTGTCTCGCTTTAATATTTTCCATCAGGTTATGGTTTGGCCAGCTGGCATATTACAGTATTTCAAGAGTCTCATGACACAATATTACATCGTTCTGCTGCTATAATTGCAGTCGAATTCTGTTGTTCTGTTTTCCAACATAGTAGGGTTGTTTTTTCAATGAATAAGAACTTAAACCCCTTCATCCTGCTTGAGGTATCACATCATAGTCCCCCCCCTTCTCTCTATCCTCTTCTTCTGCTCAACCACTGTAGCCCAACTGTGGATAATCACACACACACACACACTTGAAAGATACGTGCCACTCACGGGGTGTACAACTATTCTGAAGGTGCGCTACAGTTGTGCTGGTCAGGTGTCAGACGGCGCATGTGGAGCGACGCGGGGCCGTCTAGGAGACGTTATTACAGACGCGACAGGTGACGGAGGTCCGGGACAGACATACATGTCTGATATACTCGCACACACACCGGCATTCAATTCTCCACCTCCACGTCTTTCCATTCCTCCTTCCCTTCACACTCACTGATTGCCTTCATCTCATAATAACCTCTCACACCACTTCCCCGACTGCCATCGTCTCTCTCTCTCTCTCTCTCTCTCTCCCTCTCTTTTTCTCGCTCTCGCCCTTCTTTTCAACCTCCTATTCTCTGAATTTCTCCCTCTCTCTCGTCTATCATTCACGGCTCTATCTGTTCTTCATTCTCTTGTGCTTTGTTCACCCCATTCCCCTCCTCCTCTATCGCCCCTCTCCCCTCATTAATCTCATCCTCTTACCTCTACCTTTTAAACCTTCCTTCTCCTTCCATTTTCCACCCTTTTCCTTGGCCTTTTCTACTATTCTATCCGCTTTTTCAACTCCTTCTCTCTTTGCCTCCTCTTTCTGTTCGGTGCCGCTGTAAAGGTCATGGTAGCTCCATGAATAAGCTGTAGATTTATGATGCTGCCATCTCCCAGGAATCACTGTGACCAGGGCCAAACAAAAACAACACAGCGATAGACCGCAATAGATCGCTAAAGCCCCATTCAGCAAACGCAGGTTATTAATGTGGCTACGGGCCGGTGCACTAGAGGTTGAGGCGGTAGTTAAAGCCGCGGGTAGGCACACACAACCTCTACGTGCACGCTCACACACACACATACCAACACACAGTATATATATGAATTTATGAGCAAACATACGGTATACAGTAGTGACTCTCAGGGAGGGAGGACAACAAGTCGCCAAACAGGGTTACAAATTGATGTAAATTCAAGGGCATGGAATCTAAGAAGAAATCAATAAATGCAGTTGAGCTATTTTTAATTTTTGATGGTGCGCTTGCATACACACTTAAAGGCACACATGGAGGACATATGGCTCTGGAGCCAGATCCGGCCCCCGAAACGTCATTATCTGGCCCAGAATGTCCTCAAAGGAAATTTTTAATATATATATATGAGTCTAAGAATGTATTCACGTGTAAGATTCTGTATTTGTTCACAAGCAGTAAATATCAGCCTCATCTTGTCTCCACCCAGTGATGCAGGTCTGTACTCCAGTTAAATAAGTAATTGTTGGGATCTGCTCTGTCTGTTTTCCCCCCTCCTCCCTCTGTTGTCTCTCCCTGTGGGCTGGGCACTTCACCTGGACTGATCCACACCTGCTCCTCATCAAATCAACTTTCTGCCCGCGGGATATCAGCCGGGTTCGTCACACCCCTCTTTGCCAGTTTGTCGTTGGACATCACGTGGTAACACTTTTAGGCCTCTACATTGATGCGATTTGACTTTTTGCTCCTCTCCACTGCCTTGCCGCCCTGTCGGCCGGCCGCCGCTCCCGGCCCTGCTCTCCCTCTCACCGACCACCGGGATCATCATCACGGACAACCCCCAGCACCCACGGGGCCTCCCTCCTTGCCCTCACTGAGCCGCCGCCAAACCCCTCCTGCACCCCCGTCCCATTCATGTGTCTTTTTCCACCGGTAAATAAAACAAGACTGCACCGGCACCGGTTCGTCGGTCTGCCGTTTGTGGGTCCGGTTCTGCATAGTTCAACAGAAATAGCAGAACAGGAAATGATTTAAGTAATGCCAACTGACGCATCCATTAGCCTGCCTGTATTTTCTCCGGAATGTTGATTGCGTACTCGTATGTTTCTTCTGTTGTGCACTCTAATCACACGTACTGTATATAATTGTTGGGGATGAACAGTCAGCCCTGTGTCCATATTTGTGTGTTTGTGTTGCCAGTTGTCAAGACATACTTTCATGGTTGATAATGTATTTGAATGGATTGTTTCGTGTCAGTATTTTCATCACTCTTTTATAGAGCAGCTGCTTCTCGGTGGCTAACTGAAACTGGTGGTTGTGGTTGTTGGGATATAAAACTGCATCAAGCCAATGCGGAAACTTGACCCTGGATAGTGATGATCTCATTGCCATGCAAATGTGGTGTAGTTTGGTTGTAGCTTAACATTAGCTTCTTACTTCTGGCGATTACATTTACGCATGAAACAATATAAACATTATAAAGCCCTGTTAGCCATAGAGTTTTTTTCTGCTGTTATCCAATATCCAGGGGAAAAAATCCCACTGCCGTTATGTGGAGGGAACCCAGGCGATTTCCAGGTTGGCGTACAACATTACATCATCCCTACATCACCATATATGCAACCATGAAAATTGCTAAAAGTAGTGGATTAATGATGTAAGAGTTTGCATTTAAAGTAGCCATGGATGCTTGAACCACTTGGCCAGTGTAGCGGAATAAGTGTTAACTAAAACTGATAGATGGTTGACACAGAATAAGATTACAATGAAAACTGAAGATAGCCTATGCTAAAATGGTTAGCTAAAAGTGGGGAATATATAATTGATAATTCTTATTTTCTTAACAACAAACAACAACGATGATGTAATCATAATAATAATGATAATTCTTAAAATTATTTTCCCTCATTGCCCAATTTGGAGGAATCCAGGGTTAAAGGCTCAGCATTCAGTATATTTATTTGAAATACATGTTTAAATTGTATATTATTATTAACATTATTAACACATATCCAATCCTGAAATACTGTGTTAACCACCAAAAAGTTTAAAAGTTTCACTCTTGATAACATGTATATTTGCACAAACAAGCTGATAAATCGCAACAGGAGAAAAACAGTACAGGCGCTCAGGCATCAACAACTCCTCCCAGAGTAAAAACAAAAAGACAAAGACAAACTAAAAACACAATTCATATGTGTGTGTTTTTTTTTTTATTATTCTGTGCAGTTCAATCACTGTCTGCAAATATGAAAATAATTTTGCCGAAGCCAGACAGTGTGACAGACTGATTTCCTGGGGATGTGGTCAAGTGTTCTGCTTACTTTAAGTACAATGGGATAAAGCTTTTTTGTGTGTGCATAAAAGATTTTGTTTGTAATAACACAACAGATTAAAGTCTTACTGCTGTTTTCAGCCATTGGTAAAGAATTGCTAATGTTTTTTTCTTTGAAATAGACTGCTGAAAAAAAAAGAAAAGTGCTTCTGATTTGCTTAGTTGTTGAGGTGAGATTTTCCAGGAGTGACTAAGAACTACATTTACATCGTTGAATATTAACAATAACAGATTTTTTTTTAAGTTTTTTTTTTTTTCCCATCATTATTGTGTTCTTAAAAGCCCTACGAAGCTGTTGCAGACAATACCTGGTTTATATTGTAGTAAGGGGACGCTCGGTCACCGCCAGACAAAAATACCGGCCTGCACCTCCAGCCAGCCTCATTACTCCCTTCTTCCTCACAATTTCCTCACTCTGCTCTGGCACCCACCATCACCCTCGCTCTTCCCTCGGCAGATATTTTCACTCCTGCGAGTGTCGGGTCACAGTGGGGTCAACCTCCAGTCAACAGTGAGGATTAAATTTTCACATGAGGCCTCATGCATATTTCATCACACTATATCCGTCTGGTTGTCTCCGTCTTCGCTGGTTGTCTATCTGTTCTCCACAGCTGTCCATCTCCACAGTTCAAACTTCACAGTACCTAATGGCACTTGTAACGCAGTGGTGAGTGACACGCAGGCGGAAATAAATAAGCCCTTATTGTCACGGTGACAAATGAGAAAAACAAAGCTCAAAGATTGCATGGTCTAATTTTTCAGAAATGAGATGATCTAACAAAGTCAATACTTTGGAGGAAAAAGAAAATTGCTTTTTTTGCTGTGTGGGTAGGAGGTGTAAAACCTGAAAATGTCACCTGAACACAAAAACAACCGACTTCAGAAAAGATTTGCACAGCTCAGATTAAAAGTAGTTTTCCTGACAGCTGTACAGTCAGTGAGATTTAAATCAACAGCAATTGCTTGAGTCCCTGAGTTTTTTCATCATGGTTGCAAGTCACCTAAGGCAGGACCCCAGAATAGTGTTAGCTTCAGGCTGGGGAGCCCTTTTTGCAAAACCATTGCCAATACAATGGCAAATGTAATTAAAAGAAACAAACAAAAAAACAAAAACACAACTTCTGAATATGTTTTTTTTTTTATTTTTTATTTTTTATCTCTGTCAGCTCCTCCTTTGATTTCTAAGTCCAGACTAGCACCCACACAAGTGGCAAAGGGTTCCATGACCCAGTTTCATTGGGCGTTTTCAAGGTCAGGAAAACAGTCTGTGAAATCTCCCTGGAGGAGATCCAGGTGGGACTGGATGAGCAGAGATATGAAGCCCAGACCATCAGACCACAGCAGAGGGAACATTTCTGTAACTCCTCCCTGTAGATGGTTTCACCACAGTGTCGTCTTCTTGGATAAAGCACTTTGTACACATGTACACGAATCACACCCTCGCATGCTTCGATTCAGTACATTTAGATGCTGGAAAATGTCAGACGTGTACACAACTTTGCTTGTCCGGGCTGCGTTTGTAAATCGGTCCGCAAGCAACCTCCGACTGCAGCTCTAATGCAAGGTTCAAAACTGCCCTACTTGGTAGCCAGGGCACGTTGGAGTGAAGCAGCAACCCCTCAAAACGGGCGGCCATCTTGTTACACTGCAGAGTGAGCGGACCGTGTTTCATGGGGGCGGGGCTTTGGTGAAATGAAATCAACAACTTGCATCACCTCCTGTAGCGCCTGATTAAGCTCGTTCTCGATCCTTTTCACAATGAGCGCCTCGCGTTGGATCGTGCAACGTGTGGCAACTGCTCTCGGTTGCACGATGGCGGTCTCACCACTGGTCCGGTCCACTAGCTTATATGAGATGTGCAGCGCTGGGTAAATCCGAGCACTCGTCCGACGGCAGTGTGAAGTAGTTGTTGCTTCTCGTTAGCTCCAGATGTTGGGCCGACTCGTCCTGAGCCATGTCACCAAACCGGTGTCCCATGGAATTATCAGAGTGATGAAGCGTCCTTTATTCTTCTCTCTTTTTGGGCGCATCTTCACCAAGCAGAATCAAATAATTTCAACTGTGTGCATATTTTTCTTCAGAGCACACCTGATACTGTATGTGCCTAAAAACAATGTCCTCGCGGGCTCCTGCAGGATGGCAAGATGTGCTAACTTGTGCTTTATTGTTATCTGGCCAAACAGCTTTCATATAACCGATGCTATTTTGTTTTCATCAACAACTTCCTCCATTTTGGAGCCTAACAAGCTCACTTTCACAGTTGCGTTCTGTCCCCTCGGGTCAGTTCATTTTCTCCTCCTTCACCAGTAAAATCAGATCAAACGTTGTTTACGGTATGAGATGAGCGTGCACTTTGACATGCAAGCCAATCACTGCAGACCGACTGGCTGTGGTTGCTCCCATTCCTGCTGTGATGGCTGGTGTATCCACCAATATCAAGTACCTCAAGCTTACCGTCATTCCTGACAGAAATTTCATCACAGTCCACGATCTTGTGCATGATATTGGGTCTTCCACAAACAAATCTGGGAGCGGAAGTGAAGGTGCAGCTCTTGCCAAGGCCTCATCAGCACCACTGAGGTGCCCTTGAGCAAGGCGCTTAACCCCGACCGCTGCAGGGGAGCCGCTCGGTGGCTGCGGATCTTATTGTGGTTGTATTGGGCAGCTTCCAGGTGTGAAGGTGAAGCTGCGTGAGTGTGATCAGGGCGTTTCTGCAAAAGAGATGATTCATCTCAGAGAACCTACCCTGAATATGAAGGTTAAAAATATATATATATATAAATATATATATGTGCAAGTTGTCATGCAACGAATTTGGCCAGTGTTCACTCATACAGTAGAATTACTTTACTCAGTATGCATTACAATCATGTTTTACTGGTACAGTAGTTATTGTAATCACTCTTGCCAGGTGCAGCTGCTGTGTGAGTGTGCGCGCGAGCGTGTGTTTTAGTGGTTCAGTCAGAAAGCTGCAGGGTCGGAGCTTCAGCTCACACTTGCGCAGGGTCAGACAGCTTTTATTCATCTGCATCTAATGGGGCTTTTCTTCACAAGCACTTTTGGCTGCACCAAGCCAAACGGTGCCACGGTGATTTACGCTTCCATCAACATTTAAACCGCGTAGAGCTGCGCCAGGCTGCACCCACGACGGTCCTCCTCTGGATCATGGCCAACGCGCACTTGGCCCTGCTTCAAGCAGGCTGCAACAGCAGCAGCAGCAACGTGCAGACTGCAGCCAGCCCAAGACGACCCCTCATGATTAGGGTGTTTAAATAACGGATATTATAGAAAATCAAAAATGCTAGCAACTGTTTTACACCCTCTTATTTGACCACTATTGATCAGTCCACTGCTTCTGGCGAGCCATCAGCTAAATGTCAAAACAAACCAAGCTGACACAAGATTATGTTTATTGAAAAACCCCGTAACACCATTTTTATAAAAGACTTAATGTGTATAAGAAGGTTTTTCTTATTTCCCCCATTGAATGATGTCGGCAAATGTCAGGAAAATGTTGGAAAAAGGAGAACATGGCGGCCAGTTGATGTCATTTATAGCCGAGATGAGTGGTGGAGGGGGTTTGAGAGGTCACCAAAGCCCCTCTGTGGACCACCACCTTATCATGGTGGAGGGGTCTGCCATGGGAGACCATGGCAGCAGATGGTCCATAGACCCGACCAGCAGCCCCTGGTAGGGCCTCCCATAGCAAATGGTCTCTGGTGAAGGGTCAAAGAATGGTTGATAAAGATGTATATGGGGAGAAAAACACTGAAGGACCAGTGTGCCCTTCCCAGAGGTTTACTGGGGCCCCAACCTGGAGTCAGGCCTAGGGAAGGGGGTCTGTCGGTGAGCGCCTAGTGGCCGGGACTGGGGTCATGGCAAGGTCCAGCCCTGGGCAGAGATATGGGTCTTTCCACCAGCAGGCCCACCACCTGCAGGAGGAACCATATGGGTCTGGTACAATGTGGATCGGGTCAGGCCATGGCTGCCCGGACAGGCGGAAGAAGATGAAACGAGACAAGTCACCGAGGTTACCGACGGGCGCAACAAGCTTTCATTGCTTAAACGTGAGATCAAAGTGGCGGAAAAGGGGCGAGCCTTTGGCAGCCCCACCCACGTGTCAAGTTCACACCGCCAATCCGAGCTGGAGGCGAGAACTAGCCGTGACTACTGCAGAACCACTGTGCCGGCGGAACGAAAATCCAATTGCACTCTCTCCCGCAGAAGACGGCGGCGAGTGCGGAAACAGTCGTCTTTCTTGCATCAAAGTTGTGCTAGTTGTCATTATGACTATCATCTTTTTCTTTTTTTTTCAATCTCAGTTCAGACACTGTCACATTAAAACAAAAGCATATCTTGAAAAGGCGAGGGCAGCTGTCATTAAGGGCAGTGTGTTTCTGTGGTAGAGAGAAAAATAGTGTCTTCCTTGAAAAATAAAACAAAACAAAATTTTGACTTTGTTTTTCTTGTTCCTCTTTGGTTCTCATTTCCAACGGATGGGCCCTCCCACGGATTTAATTGCGACTCCCTAATCTCCTGTATGCTCTCATCTAACTCGTCTCTGCTGGGGGAAATTCCACCTCAGCGGTCTTGTCTGTCTAAACCGCAGCGTTCCGTCTACACCTGAGCTGCGCCGCCGTCTGCTGCTTTCTAGCCTCTGTGCCGCTGAACTCCGCCTGACCTGACAGTCGACTGCTTTAACCCAGCGGTAACCCCGCATCCACTTGAACCCCACGCTCGCTCTGGAAACGCGCTCGCACGGAGCGCACGCGCACACGCGCACGCACACAGCTCGTTCATTTGAGCGGCGGCAGCGGTTGACTGGCAGAGGGAATTGCCTCGCACCAAATAAAGTTCTCATCCATTTTTAATCGGGGACGGAAGCAGTGGGGGGAAAAAAAAAATGAAAAAGAAAAGGCAGGGTATATGCAAGCTTCAAAATACGGCGAGCCCACAAACAAACATGAAAGAGTATGCATGCGGGCGGCGGCCTCAAAGCAGTGTGGAGCTTTACTGTAGGTGGCTTTAGTCAATAACACATGGCAGTTTGCTGCAGGGGAGCTTGTGGCAAATGGAGCATATGGCTTTTTAGAAATTGCACTGCTTGGAAATCAGTCTCCAGATGTTCATGTGTCTGCTTGTTTTTGATTGTGTCCTAATCCTCCCACAGAGTGTGTTTACGAGACATGTAAGAGGGCGTCTCTCCCGATGACGAGTGGTGGTAACGGTTACGCCGCTGCCGACAGGCAGATAAGGAGCTCATCACTGATTGGCTCACAGATTCAATCCTCGGCTCCTTGACAAACACGTCCAACCCGCGCGTCAAAACATCCAAATGCTTCAAACAGCCGCCAATCATGGCTCTGGTGGGCGATTGGAGTTGGAGGGGTGGTTGGAGGGGTGGGGGGTGGCCACCCCCGTCAGCCACCCTTTGCACGTCCTCGTTGCCTGCGCGCACCAAAAGGTTGAGAGCCAATGAAATATAATCACCCCGTCCGTCCGTCAGTCTGATGTAATCTAGAAAGCATGTTCCATTCGACAGTCGGTCCCCATTTTGCCTTTGTAGGAAAACTTATCTTTTCAAGTTGCACCTCGTGTCATCTCCCGCGCGCTGAATCATTTCCGCTCCTCTGCATCTCTTTTCTAAGCTCAATCTAACATGTCATGAAGACAGAGGGGGAAAAAAAAATAACATTATCTGTCTCTAAGAAGGATGCTTTCGGGGCACTGCAGCTCAACTTGTCACCGCTTTAAAAACATATCTGGGAACTGAGGCTTTTTCTTAGGCGATAAAAAAAAAAAAATTCACAATACACTATGCCGCTTGACAAAATACAGTGTAACAAGATTGGCGGCATGCATCACATACATATTAGAGTAATGGCGTCCGGGCAGAAGCGCTAATGTGCAGGAAAACTGGATGAGTCACCCATTAGTTGAGAGGGGAATTTGCCCCATCTTTGTTAAGTAAGACGCTCAGCAGAAGAGAAGGAAGACAAGCAATTGCTGGGTAATGGGAAGCAAATAGTTTGCAGCGAGAGCACAGTTGTAATGGTGTTTGTGTGTGTGTGTGTGTTGTGTGTGCTGACAATGTGTCTGCAAATGTGCGCACTATGCAGGCTGTGCGTCATCGTATACAAGGTGTGTGTGCGCGCGCGTGTGTGCGCGTGCGTGCGTGCGTGTGAAAGCCAAGCGTGCAACTGATTCCCAGCAGGACTTTTAGACAATTTTGTGCCCATCGTTCGCTCTTGTCACATGCAAACACACTCTAACACCTTCCCTGGGTCACTGTGAGGTTGCCACTGTGTGTGTGTGTGTGTGTGTACGTGTGTGAGAGAGAGAGCAGGCACATGTTTGAATTAGTGCCGTTATGAGTGACAGGTTGCCCTTTACTGCAACATAACCCCCCCCCCCCGCACAAAGTGGTCAATCAAACGAGTGGAAAAGTGCAAGCGCAGTTACACACTACTTCCCTCCGTTTTGTTTTTTCTTTTCTCTCTTTTTTTTTTTTTGAAGCTCTGCAGAATAAAATGAACTTGTTTCCAAAATAGTCTGAGAAAATGAGTGCTGCTGTGATTTGTAGATTAGTGAAAACATCAAGCGGTTCATTTAATAAGCCTTGCTTTATGAGCTTCAAAGGAAGGACCGCTGCGACACCTGCAATACTCGGGAAAACTGCCTGCATAAAATTAGAGCAAATGGAGACGGAAGGAAAAAAAATCAAATTAGCAACAAGAAAAAAAAAAAAAACCACGCAACCAGGATGAAAAGCTGCCCCCTCCTCTTTTTGACCAGATATTTATACCGTCTTCCGCTTTCTCCCGTCTCTGAAGGTGCACAGGCAGGGGAGGACATCAGTTTCAGGCATAATGATGAATGAGCAAAGAGACATTATTGGACATTATTGAATCGGCCTCACGGGCATTTGGATGCCAAATGTGCTGCAAAAGGACATTGGTTTGTCCAGAGTGCTCCCCGATCGCGGTCACAACATCAACCACAGCAACTTTTATATGAGCGCTGTGCCCTGCGAGTCGTCAGTCAGAAGTTGTGAACGTGGCGGCGTAAAACACTGCACGCTGCCGCCAGACATGGAACCAATGACGGACGGCGCCACAGAGCACTGCACACTGCTGTTTATATAGCACTCCTAAAACTCAACTTGCACTCGACCACAGAGCTCATGATTCTGTTTGCACTCGTCCACCCTGTATAAATTACAGCATTAAGATATGCACGCATTACTTCTAGTTTTGTCGTTTTGTTTGTTTGGGTTTTTTTTTTATTCCAAATTCAATGTCAAACTCTCAAAAACCGGAGCCAAATTCCTGGTTTGTGTACACAAACATGGCCAATAAAGTTGCTTCTGATTCCCATCCACATCTATATACATGCTGGATTTGGTAAGAGTTGGTCATCTTTATCTAAGCAAAGTCCAGATGCTGGTGGAGACAAATGTGAGCAGAAAACTGTAGGACTTTGAGCCAAACCAACCAGTTCCCAAGTGAAGGGAGACCTTTAACGCGGAATATCAGAAATAACTGCTCACATCACTCTTTTTTTTATCATTGATATCACCTTATCCTCCATGGCTTTCTCCACTAAAGCCCTCAGATGTTTGTTTCAGCCGCACACTACACTAAAACATCTACCAGCTTCCACCGAGCTGTCAATAATTAATAACTCTAATATGTTTTAGTTGAGAAACGGTATCAGCGCGCCCCCGGTGGACGTACGCTTGCTGCTTTCCCTTATCTTGTAAACAACTTGGAAGCAACGGCGGACTGAATTTCAAAAAATCAGTCTGTAGAACTTTCGGACCCCCCCCTCGTGTGTCCTGCTCTGCTCTCCCTTGCTGGAGGCCACAAATCAAACTGACAGGGTCAAAAAAACAGGCAGTTTCATCTTCTTAGAGCACCTGTGATTGATATTTTATTAATTCTGCTCTTTGCCCCTTTTACAACTTGACACACAACACCCAGCCAACGCTCTTAAGAGCATTTGCATGAGCTTTTGTGTTTTGGGGTTTCGCTTGTGGTATGAATACATTTATGCGCTCGGGTGTAACTCATCAACTTTCACAGCTTTGTGTGTATCCCATTGTTAATTGATCTGAGATGAAACAGATACTCCGTCAGCCCAAACGCTCGCGCCGCCGTGTCAAATTCATGATTAAATACATTCCCCGCCTTACAAAGCATCAACCAGCATCTGATAAAATAGAATACTCAAGCAACGCCACTGTCACACCATGCAGGCAGGCAGGCAGCGCCCGGTAGGGGGAAAAAAAAAAAAAAAAACTAAAAAACCCCCACCAATTACAGATGGCAACAAACACAGATTGAACCCTGGGAGATTCCTCCATGCTTTGAGAGATGGCACAGATTTTGGTGCAGGTCCTGAGAATGGTCCTTATTAAAATGCTCAAGACAGATGAATACAGAATGGTTGCCCTTTGAATGCTGATTAAAATGAATTCGGAATTGCCTCTTTGAATGCCGAGCGCTGTGTGGTGCACAATGGATTTCTGTAGACTGAAGCGGTTAATATTTAAAGGGAGCTCTGGTGTGAAATCCGAGGGCTGAGGAAGAGGGTGGAGTGTGTGAGTGGGGGTGTGTGAGGGGGGAGGGAATGGGGGGGG